>JARHVA010005306.1:202500-265000 GCA_037957365.1 Torreya grandis | reverse complement strand
CTCAAATTTTGCATTTTCACATGGTACACAAATTTGTATTTCATTCTTCCTTATTTATGATCATGATTCCATATACATTAAAATGTAATATTCTAATTTTCATTAGACTAAAATTCACAAACTACCCAAGAGATTAAGGTGTTGTGTATTTCATTGTGTGAAATGTGGATGTTGGATTTTTGAGATCATGTTATGTCATATCAACTCAAATACCACCATAATGGGCTGAATTGACACGTGTACCAATCTCATTTCAACATCACTATAATTCTATACTTATCTTCTTGACATCTACACATGAAACTAGAACTATCATAGTACGTCTATGGTATAACAAGATGAATCCATAATTCATTATAATCAATAAAATAAATAAATAAGATTATAATGCATCATGATAAATCCATTTTAAATAAAATCATATAATTGCCACATCATCAAGATAAAGGGAATATAATGTCATAACTAAATAAATAAATCATACAAATTATGGTCTCATAATCACATAAACATATATATATCCAAAAAATTATCTTAACATATAATGATTCATGGATAATTAATTATAATTTATTTAATCAAAAGAAAATAAAATGCACAAGTCCATAATATAATAATAAACATGATGTTGATTCCCATTATCATAAAATGAGGGGTTTGAGGGTGGGACAATACATACTACTCCCATACAATAAATCATATCCTAAATTTTAATAAAAGTATGACAAGAAAGATGTTACATTTAGAAACAATTTTCACAAATAACATAACTTGGGCTGTATTCGTCCCATTAGACCTTGACTTCATCAAATTCATAGTGTTAAAGCTGATTTAACTTTTAGTAAATTTTTCTCATGGGATATAAATTTAATTAAAAATTTAAACCTCATCCATTTGTAAATAAGACTAATAAGGTACATGTGATGGGTCAGGCACATATTTTATTAACACAAAAACATTTAAAACATCATGCATTTTAAACATGTTGGGTTTTAGGTAAAATCAGTAAGTAACTGAGCCAAGTAGCTTTAGAATATCAAATGGTCCTATAAACCATGGTGAAAAAGTTGGCCCACCACCAATCCAACCTACACTCTTTCATAGTTTCATTTTCAATAACATCAATTTTCCCACCAAAAAACTTCTAAATCAGTCATATGTGAATCTACACACTTATTTTATCATTTTTGTGCATCTTTGAAGCTTGTTGAATCTTCACAAACTTTTATTCAATCTTTTTACCATATCATGACCAATCAAATCATGATCTTCAAGGTTATTACAACTCAACTTATTTATTTAGGGTCACTCATTTAACATTACATAAGGAGCCATGGAAATGGAGTTGTGGTTGTTATTATTGTATTTCAATTATACTGAGGGTAGATTATTCTCCCAATAAGATTGTTGATAACTAAAATATTTTTAAGGCATATCCTATAGGACCTAATTAACCCTCTCAGTCTATCCATTAATTTTAGGATAGTAAATTGTAATAACATTTAGAATTATATTCAAATTTTGATTAAAATGTGGTCTATAAATGCGATGTAAACAACACATCTCTATCAATAATGATTTTAATTAGAACAGCATGTAAATTCACAATATTATCCAAATTTAATTTGTAAATATTCTCTACCTCATATGTGTCCTTCATTAGTAATAAATGTGCATATGTAGTCACTTTTTAAACAACTAACAAAATGATATTGTGTCTTCATTGAGTAAGTGGAAAGCCCACGATAAAATACATGGATATAATATCCCATTTCCAAGTAGGTATGTCATGATGATACAAAAATATGTCTAGATATATATTCTCAACTTTCATTTTATGGAATTCTAAGCATGAGAAACTTATTCGGCCACTTCCATTTTCATTCCCACCCAATAATACAAAGTCTATCCACTTTCATTCAATTTATTTTCTTCAAGATGAGTGAAAAAGAAGGTTTCACATTCTTGAAACAAGATATGATCCTTTACTTAACCACCACTCAACACATAGATGTAAATTTGATATAGTAAAAGTCCATCTATAAGAGAATAATCAACATATTTGAGTTAAACAATGGGATAAGTTAGAAATGCATACATGTTATGTTTTATAGGCATATCCTAGAACACGTACATGTTGTAAACATGTTAAAAAACATATATGTTATCATATGTCCGAATTATAACATTTGTGCATTGTTTTTACAATGTATTAAAAATAAAAAGATCTTAAAACACTCATTTCTCCATTTCAATTCACTTTTATTCATAGACCTAACTTCCAGCACTCAAATTGTGCTCATGTTCTCTTTCCAAGAGGAGATAACACACCACACTAGGTTGAATTTTACATTTAGGTCAAAAAATAGACAATGCCATGGTGGAGGGAAGGTATGTAAGCTAAATTCTTACTAATTAACACCAAATTTAGTAATTATTTTATATTTTAATTATTTTTTGTTAAATCCATTTTTTTCTATTGCCTATTCAGGTGGAAAAAAATGCCCTCCTAACTCTCCTAACCATCCTAACCCTCCTAGCCCTCATAGCCCTTTTATAGATCTACAAGACCCCTTAGGTAGTCAAGAGGAATTGGATGCATATATTGATTTAAAATATATATATATTAAAGAGATAAATAAGAGAGTGAGACACCCCTATTTTATGAACACTGACCATACTTATTTTGAAAACACCCTAAAGTCAATAGTATGTCAAATTTACTCAATAACAAGTGAAATTGATAGATGGACATCTTATAGAGAAAATTTTGGGTCATACTATGTTGAAAAATTACTAGATCATGATGTGAAGGATTAAATTTTTTTTTTAAAAAAAAAGACAAAATGTGTGTATTATTCATTGATCCATCAACCAATGCACCAACTCCATTATCAATCAAATAGTTCCCAATCTATTGGTTACAACATAATTTTATAATAAATGATTTTTGGGGCTAATGTTGGATGGTCTTGGATTACCCACCTTGTAAAAAAATTAAGGTTATGTTTCAGATCCTATTGAAATATATGAATTTGACCTTCAAATGAGGATTATGGTGCTTCTAAAGCCTAGATGCTAGGGTTACAACTGATATATTTTTAGTACATAATTTTTATGTGGAGATGTCAAATTAATCTATGCAAGTATATTACATATTTGATATGTTAAATTTTAGATATATTTTATGTAAAATGTAATAATTAATTTACATAAAAATTAAATAATATATATGTAATTTTTATGTTGCAAGAGTATATGCTCCCATCATTTTCATAGGTAGATTATGGTTTGTGTACTAGTGCATATGTTGTTGTTACTTGATCAATGTATACATGTACATATGTAATTGTTCATTAATATTATACTTCATGTACATGTATTTATTTGTACATATGGTCCAATAATAATTGTATTTTTTTGTTCTATTGATAACCATAGTGGATATTGTTCCATCTATATGAGTAAGAATAAACATCATAATTATTGTTATGATTTTATTTGCACAACAACATGTTACAATACGTTAACTTGTAATGTTAAATTATATATAGTTTTACTCTATACTTATGAAACTTATGTGAATGTATTATGTACATAGGGTTATATTATGATGTTTTATAGTCCTATTCAAATGATTAATTGGGTACCGACTCATGTTATTTCTCCCTTTCAAACTCATGTGCATGTGGATTAACCTATCATTGACCCTACTGAGTGTTAGAGGAAAATTGAGCAACTCATGAAAATTTTCATTCTTAGTCTATTTCATATATTTGTGTGTATCCTTTAGCTATTATCCACAACTTATGCCTTTTAATTTTTCCATCACTGTTATAATTGTTTTTATATATCCACTATACTCTTATCACCTCCTTATCTTTTCGTAGATCAACTAAATACAAAGCTCCATTCTACTCAAATCTCTTAATTTCTTCTTCCATTACCATACAAAAAAATCCATGTTATAATAGATACTAATCAAAACATTATTAATATTGAATTTGATAATATAAACCAAATCAAATAATATATTTTTAATTTATTTGATAAATTTATTTACAAAATTTTACCTTCTTGAGGGATCTTGTAGTTGATGTTGAGTTTCAAATTATGCTTGATAGATAATTTCTTGTTGATGAAATTGTATTATCACCATGTCTTGATCTGTTACTAGAATCATGGAGAGGTGAATAATGTCATATTTGGATGACTCTAGTTACATAATTTGGGATTTATTTTCCACTTTTTATTAGTACGGTCCATTCCTTTGATAGATTTGGGATGTGTCGTTACATTAGTATCATTGACCACCAATACATGTTTTTAGTACCTTCAATTCAGATTTATATAATAAAAATTATTTATTCATGTTATCTAAGAATTTTCTCACATAGCTTGATAAAATTCAAGGCCATACATGTAGATCCCAAAGAGACTTTATGTCTATATAAGTTTAAAACAAAAATTGAGTAAGGATAATCTAATTTAGACAAAATAGTCATAATGAATTTTCATCAATATTGGTTTCACTAGGTCCAATGAGTATAAGCCTCAATTATTTGATTTGAGTGATGAAGTCATGAGTGTAAGCATTATTTTCTAGACTCATAGTATGGAGCTCTTTTTCCACTTTACATGCCATCATCTATTATGCTTTCAAAAAAGTTCCTCGAAGGCAGTCCAAGCTTTATAAGGTTCCATGACACTTCAAAAATGAAACATCAATATAAAGGATATTAGTTGGCCAAGGATGCCTCCAAATTCTTTAGAATGACTTTGACATTTTTATCATTTGAGAAGATCTAAATGTGTATCTTATTCTCTCATTTCAATGTGGTAGGGGTTCTCACTATTTGTAGCTAAAATAGTTGGAAATTGATAAGGTTCTATTTTTACACCATTGATAACACTAAAAAATGAGTATAAATATCCTGAAAATGTTATGATTGATAATGGTTGAAATGAAAATGTTGTACCATTACATTACCTACACACTTGAGTTATATTCATAATGATTTACATCCTTACACTAGATCAATTAGAGCATTGGATGTGACTTCCCAAAAGGGTATTGGTGAAATTGACCTACATTTACAAATTTGTCTTGCACATGTGGTTACTACATTTTCATTCATACCTTCCATGGTATTATTTGATATGTTATAGTACCTTCTACAATGCATGGATGTATAATATACATACATGTTAATCAGGTAATTATAATTTCTAAAATTCCATATGAGAATCGTCATGAACATGAAAAACTTATACCTATAAAGTTAATTAATAAACATACTAAGTATCATTCACTACAAAATGGTAAGAATAATACATTCCCCTTTAATAGGTAACCAATACTCAATAGAACATTGCATCATAATCATATAATAGATTGCATAGAATCTCCATCTAATACACACCATGTTTAGATGGAGATTCATATTAGGGAGATCTATACAACCATCCATTGGATGGCATCATAGCATGACATTACCTTTTCAGATATTCCAAAATACCAAAAAACTAAAAAAAAAATTAAAAATCCATTTTTTTTGGGTAGATACATGTTCTATTATCTACTTGACATCTATATGTTAGTTCAATGTAATCAATGGCATACTCAGTTACTCATAAATACACACATGTGTGTCACACTTCTACTTGAGTGTGATATAAACATACACAGATACATAATCTACTCTTATTTTTAGATGTTAGTTTTTCCCTCTACTCACGTCACATGGACATTGGGGGCATCCACTTCTTTTATCCTAATACACAAAAGTCATATGATTCAATGATAACTTGACATTATCATGTATGATATTACATATATACTTACACATGAATTTATCGATGATTATATCATACACAGGGTACATGATATGCTATACCCTTGAAATATTTTTTTTAAACACTTGATCCATGGGCTATTGTGACATATTTATTATGGTTACTTAAGATTTTATTTTATGAACTTCCTTGAGTGTTTTGACTTGTTATTATATTACTTTTTTGAGCATTTGAATATGCTCATTTTCTTATAGCCTCCCTAACTATGTATGCTTCATTTAACATTTTTCATATGTCATTATTTTTTGTATAAACATTTGAATATTCCATAATGTATTTTTTGGACATTTTAATAAGTCATGTCCCTTAGATTGTCTAACATTTGAGCATGCCCCTTGTTTGTGGTCTCTTTGGACGATTGCTTTTTTATTTAATTTTTATTGATCTTCTGTGTGTGTTTATTTTATTATTTAGACTATACTATTACTATCTAGACTTTTCCATAATCCTTATCATGTATCTTAGAACTTTATGTGATCACATTGGCTCTAGGTGTTTTAATCCTATATTTGCCTAGATACATTCCTTCTAAATGTTACATGGTTAGATTCACAAATTTTAGAGTTGTCTTATCATTTTGAGGTGGGGTAACTACAAGTTCCTATCTTTCCCTCATTTCAAAGCGGGGGCATATTATTAGGGTCATGTCATCTAGGAATGTTCTCCACACTTGGCATAGTTTACAAATTCAATGGGGGCATCCTTTGGAAGCATATTGTCAACACTAATTTAGTATAGGGTACTTATATTAGTTTTAAGATTGAGTGGGAGCATATCATATATGCATGGATTCTACACATTTATAATTTTCAGATTCAATGGACACATGTTTTGGAAACATGTTTTCCATATTTAAATTTTGCATAGTTCTTAGATTTAGTGGGGGCATACTTTTGAAGCATGTTCTCCATACCTATTAAGTATTCAACATCTCTATAATATAATGGGGGTTTGTTCTGAAAATATGTTCTATACATTGGTACTTATATCAATTTTTAAATTTATTCACATATAGTGTGGGAATGAGTTAGAATCATGTTATCCACACTCACCCAATTTTCTAAATTAACCAAAGTACATAATTATATGATTCAGATTCATAGTTATGGCAAAATTATATACATTGATACCATTGTTACAGATATTTTCATCATGAGACATATCTAAGGTGCATATGATATGTATTGTGTGCCTAATATTATAAAATATAAATAAATTTTAGATTCTAAATCTCTTTTATGGACTATTACCACATCGTAAAAATTTTCATACTAATACTCCACAGACTTTTATGAACCTTATTGAGAAAATCCACTATAATATTTGGTTCACTTTTTGGTAAGGTTGAAGTGATAAAATCACTCAATCTTTCCAAGTTTTTAGGTTTGAATTGATTATATCATCTACTCTCGCTAGGTCATAAGTATCATTATGTTGCACAATTTAGCTAATCTCAACTGCTAGTTGAAAACACACTTTTACTCCATGATTGGGGACATGGGCCTCTCTCTCTCTCTCTCTCTCTCTCTCTCTCTCTCTCTCTCTCTCTCTCTCTCTCTCTCTCTCTATGTGTGTGTGTGTGTGTGTGTGTGTACTCTAAATATTTATATATATTTGTATTAATATATATTTAATATCCTTATAATGATACATCTTTTTAAAATTAACATACCAATAGTCAAAGTGGTTATATCAACACACAAGTGTACTACTAAACCTTACTCTTTCAATTTTAATTTATTTCAATGAATTTCAATCCAAATTATATGTATTGATTATATAATACACACCAAAGCATGCATTTATCACTCAAGTTGGACACATACAAAGAAAATTTATGTGATACACACCAAAATATGCAATTATTTCCTTTAAACTAGAAATTGCATTACTAGAATAAAGGGGAAGGGGGGGTGAATGCAGATTATATTTATGGATTATATATCACATAAGTCTTGTACACTTAGAAAACATAGACCTTGGTTATTATTCTCATTTATGGACCTTTATTTCTTTCACAAATCTCACATTTAATCTATCTTGTGCCCCTTGGCCTATATATCTTAATTTGAATAGTCTAATGTTGATTACCTAGGTCTTCCATATTACCTAGAATGATTAGAATATACTTATCTTCCATCTCAATAAGTTTTGAACTTGTGCCTACTTTTTTTTTCTTTGGACACTAATATCTGGCACAAGTACCATCATCAAGATTAGTGTCCTAACCAGACACAAGTGTCCAGTGCCCTAAAGTCATATATTTTTCAAATGAAATGTATCCTAATGGTTGACATAAGTGATATAATACTATTTTTTACCCCAAAGGGATTGATATAAATACAAGATCAATCCTCATTCATTCCTCACCTAGTAAAACACTAAATAGACTAAGGTAAATTATCAAAATTACTCTATCAAACATTCAATTGAACCAATCTATCATATTTTTATACTAGTCATAGGCACAACATATGTATAGTTATAAAATACTAAATAATTATCCCAATAGCTATATTTTTCAAGTTACAGGTTAGATCACTATTGTACTTTGTGCATATTTCATGTTTCACACGTAGAGGAGAACTACATGAGTCTGAGGCCATCTTATAGAGTATTGAATATGTCACTATTATCCTCTAACAATGAGGTCTTTGTGGCCAAATCAACATTGTGTTCCCATAGTATATTTTTCCCTAATTCACCATGAAGATGATGAACTAGGGTTCTACAAATTTATGAGGAATCATAGTGTATGACTTAGATCTGAATACACTAGAGCAAAGGAGAAGTCAAACCTAGAAGCATCCAAGTGGTCACATCTCTTTTCAGTAAGTATTTTATATATGACACATCTAACCCAAATAGTAACGTTAATGAATAATTTTAGGTTGGCATTAGTGTCCAGCGTGTTGGAAGCATCTGATCTAAAATTTGATAGTAATTTTATAACTCTCTTCCACCTTGTTTCCTACATATTCTATATATAACCCTATGTTAGCATTGAAACCAACCAAGTATATTAATTCCTTATCATTTCCATGCATACCTTAGTTTTACTTTCTATATTTAGTCTATACTCAGCATAATAAATTTAATGTATGCTTATATCTGAGTTTAGCATTCAATTGATCTATTGTATATCTTATTATCACCCTTTTGTATTGTCATTTATATATTCTTAACCCTTATACCAAAAGGATAGCATAATCCCCTTTATCCAATTTAGAGTTAAATAATGGGTCCTTAAAAGAAGAAACCATGAATGAAATTTTAATTGATAGGCAAGGTTTATGTTGAAATACTAGGTCTATCTATCACTACTTGGGATAGGCAAGGTTTAATTTGAAATAATATGCTATCTACGACTACTTGGGATACCTAGCAATTAAAGTTGAACCTTTCCTAACCCTTCCAAAGTTTCAAACTAGTTTTATAAGTCCAATATAAAAATAATTACTTAATAGAAATTAAGATTTCAAATTCTATGTAGGGCACAAAAAATTATAAAGATTTAAACTAAAGGTTATAATTAGAATGGTGATGTCACACTATCCCAATTATTTCCTAGTTGAGGTTTGGAGATTAATAGCCCTCAAAATTCAATATGACAACTAGACTAGTTACTGT
Source organism: Torreya grandis (assembly GCA_037957365.1). Lineage (NCBI taxonomy): Eukaryota > Viridiplantae > Streptophyta > Pinopsida > Cupressales > Taxaceae > Torreya > Torreya grandis. The sequence continues at coordinate 255,514 of JARHVA010005306.1, read as the reverse complement.
GTATAATATTATTAATTGAATTTTACAATGATTAATCAATTTTTGTGATTAGTAATTTTTACTAGTATTTATTTAATATCATAATAATTAATTTGAATGTTAATAGTTTTAAATATAAATTACATACATTTTTTTCTATGTCATTGTCATCCTCCTCTTCCTTTGTAGTTAATTAGTATTTTTGTATTTTTGTGACTTCATATTTTATTTTTGACCTTAAGAGTTTAAATATCTTTGTGCATTAGGCTCCTATAAAATTTAAGATCATAGCAATCATAGTTTTAATTTATATATCATAGTTTTTGTGTCAATATATGTCATGTTTATAGTTGTATTCTCAGATACACAAAAAATATTAGATATATATTTCAGCAACATGGTAGTATAATTAATATTACGATGAATAGACATATTTTTAGGCTACGCTCATTTAAAATTATACTATTTTTTTTTTTTCAATTTATTTTATTTTTTTAAAATTTAGGTGATAAATTTATTTATATTTCTATATACAACTAAAAGGGAAATATATCAACAATATTTATTTTTGAAAGACTAATAACCCTTGAGAATCAAACTAAAGGAGTTACTAAACATTTAAAAAGTGTGTTATTATCTTCTAATTTATTAATGTTTAAACAATCTAATTATAACACTTAAAATAGTTTATTTTTTTAAATAGAAGAACATATTATATTACATACAGAAGGTGTAGTAATAAGTAATTTTCCAATGGCATGGGTTTGGGTGAGGTGCATTCAAATTAGTCAATTCTTGATGCAAGTCTTTCTAATCATGCATTTTAATTTTGAAAAGAAATATGGTGTCTTCAGAGATAGAAGTGTAGGGGAGAAATAAGAGGGTGAGAATGAGAGTGCAACAGAGGATAACAAGGTCATAATGGAGCATGATTCATGGCATATACATTCTTAGACATGGACCTACATGTTAGTAGACAATAATTAAACTCCTATACCATGTTTCTCACTTTCTAACCTTGCCACTGACTCATATTTATCACTTAACAAGTCTTAATGTTTTAAATCTTGTAAACATCCTATTTATGGACTGCATTTAATATCTTTTCTCTATTTCTTTTGTGTTCCTTCGAGAGACTTCCATCGAAAGTCAACCAATTTTTTTCATATATCTATCACTATTAGCATACTCTATTTTTGTATGAAGAAGAAGATAAGTAGTGAGTCCCTATTATTTTGTATGCATAAAATAGATGAATGAGTGTTGTGCACCTCTACTAGTATAGAGGTTAAAGAATTTGTATTGATTTTGGTAGATTATTAATGAAATTTATCTATTATGTATATATTTTTTATCAGCCTATTTGATTTATTTCCTCAATTTTTTTGTGGGTTTATTCCATCAAAATAGTATTAAAGCTTGCATCTAGCGAACTAAGGAAATAGTTGGAGTTAAACTTTGGGCATATGAGTAGAGATGTAGGGAGTGCCATTAGCTGAAATAGAACATTAAAATGTGGAAGGAAAAATTATATCAATATAAAGTAAATAGAATGGGATTAGTTTTTAAGAAGCCATGGCAAGAGGAGCTGGTAGAATTTCTCAACCCTAAATACCAATTTTTAATGTGAAAAATTATGATTTTTGGAGTATAAAAATGAAAACCCTATTCTATTCACAAGATATTTGGGACTTGGTTTAAAATGGGTTCCATGAACCAACAAAAAAATATGTATATCAGGCATTGTCCCAGGTTGAGAAGGACCTAGTTAAGGAGAATAATAAAAAGGATACCAAAGTATTGTTTTTTACTTAGCAAGCTATGGAGTAATAAATATTTCCAAGGGTTCAAGTTGCTACAAGGTCAAAGAAATCATGGGAAATCCTTCAAACAAGATAATAAGATATAAGCAAAGTTAAAAGTACAAAATTTTAAATACTTCAGATGGATTTTGAAAATCTTCATATGAAAGAATAAGAAAATATAGACTCAATCTTTACATATGTATTAGGCATTGTAGATCAAATAAGAACTCATGGTGAGATTATGGAAGACCATAAGGTTGTAGAAAAAGTAATTAAAACCTTGCCTACAAAATTTGATTTAGTTATATTGGCCATTTAAAATTCTAAGGATTTAACTCAGTTATCATTTGATGAATTGATGTGGTCATTGTTGTCACATGAGTAGAGGCTCAACCATTAAGGGTCATCTTCATTGGAAAATGCATTCAAAACTTAGCTTTTAGTCAATATAAAAATAGGAAGATAAAATTATAGTAGAGGCGTATGTCATTTTTCACCAAGAGGAGGTAAAGAATCTAATAAATTTGAAATTTGACCAACATCAAGCCCACATTTATCTTTCTCACCAACACCAGGAAGAGGCAACATTAATTTTCATAGCTATCATCAAAGAGAAAGGTATGATAAATCAAACATCCAATGTAATTATTGTAAAATATTTGAGCATTTTGCATTTGAATGTAGAAAAAGGAAACATGATATGAATAACTAAAAGGCAAAAATTATAAATGAAAACCAACCCAACACTAGTAAACAAAGCACAATGTTGATAATATGTAACGTTACACAAGAGATCTCAAAGGAAGTATGGTTCTTAGATAATGTGTTTAAACATCATATCAGTGGAAGCAAGGAGAATTTTTTAATAATAGATGATTTTGTAAAATCAGAAGTAAAGTTCGTAAATGATCATAAAGTATCAATCATGGGGAAATTATCAATTAACATAAGAATAAAAAAAAGTGAAAATATGCATATCATCGATGTGTACTATGTCCTTGGATTGAAACATAATTTAATAAGCATTGGTCAATTAGTACAAAAAGGGTATAGGATATACTTTGAGAATGGTAAATATGTGATTTTGGACAAGAAACCTAGAAATAGGCTAATTGCAAAAGTTGAAATGATGAGAAATAGAATGTTTCCTCCTGAGATCCAAAGTGAAATATGTTTAGAACCTAAAGGATTGAAAAGAATTGTTGATGCAACATTTACAATTTTATGCAAGGATTTAATCTTGGTTATGACACTTCAGATTTGGGCATCTAAACTTTAGAGGTTTGCATTTATTATATATAAAGAGAATGGTATATGGATTTTTACCAATAAGACCACTCAAAATAACATGTGAGGGTTTCATACTAGCAAATAAAATTAGATAAAAATTCCTAGTTGGGAAATCTTATAGGGCAACGCATCCACTTGAAATAGTTCATCCAGACCTTTGTGGACTAATGCAAACACCATCCTTAAGTGGAAATCTATGTTTTTTGACATTTACTATTGACTTCAGCTAGAAAACTTAGGTCTATTTATTGAAATACAAATTTTATGTGTTGGATATTTTTAAGGAGTTTAAGGCAAAAGTGGAAAAGTAAAGTGGATACTATATGAAAATATTGACAACTAGTTGAGGTGGTAAATACATATCAAATGGTTTTCTTAATTTTTAAAAGGAAAAATGGAATAAGAAAATAATTCACAACAAGATATGCACCTTAAAAATAAATAATTAGAAAATTATTGAAATGACACGAAGATTGATAAAATCTAATCATCTACCAAATGAATATTCAGTTGAAGTGGTTGTATGTGTAGTATACATTTCGAACGTGTGTCCAAAAAAATAGTGATATATAAGATACTACAAGAAGTTTGGAACAAGAAGAAACATAGTGTTTCACATTTGAGAGTCTTTGGATGTGTAGCATACTCCTTGATACCTCAAGAACTGAGAAACAAGTTGGATGATAGAGATGAAAAGTGCATTTTTGTGGGATATATTGAACAATCCAAAGCATACAAGTTATACAATTCATTTACAAAGAAGCTAATAATCAATGATGATGTAGAATTTGTTGAAGAAGTATGAGATGGAAGCATTGACAAGATAATAATCAGTCATGATGTAGAATTTGTTGAAGAAGTATGAGATGGAAGCATTGACAAGATAACTACAATTACAACATGCATACCACATGAGAATGAGATGGTAGAAGATGATACACAAGCAAATGTTCTTATAATGCTTTCTAAGGCACCTATTAGTCCAAATGCATCTACTCTAGTTAGTAATAATATTAGTGAATCATCTTATCCAACACTTGCATCATTGATATCATGATCAATAAACACTTGAAAGAAGACCCGTAGTCTAAAGGAGATTTTTTATGAGTCATAAGAAACTGAAAATATGGATTTATGTTCTGATTTTACATTCTTAACATAAGCTAATCAAATTTACTCTGAGGATACAATTAAAGATGAAAATTGGATTACAGCTATGGATGAAGAAATTCAACCAATTGAAAATAATAAAACTTGGGATCTTGTATAACTTCCTAATGAAAATGATGCGATTAGAGTATAATGGGTTTAAAAAATAAAGTTTAGTGTAGATGGGAAAGTTGAGAAACACAAAGCAAGACTAGTAGCTAAGGGCTTCACACAACAGCTAGACATAGATTCCAATGAAATATTTACACATTCAGCAAGACATGACACTATTAGAATGGTGTTATCTATTGCATCCCAAAATAGTTAGAGGATTTATCAAATGGATGTCAAATCAACATTCTTGATGGCCTTTTAGAAGAGAAAATTTATATAAAATAACAACTTGGTTATGAATTTCAAGGATAAGAACATAAGGTCTACAAGATAAAAAAGGCCTTATATGGATTGAATAAATATCCTAGAGATTTGTATAGGAGAATAGATTCATATTTTTTGAACACTAGATTTAGAAAATATGGCAATGAACCAAATTTGTATGTCAAAGTTAATGAAGAAGGATAAATCTTGATAGTATGTTTTTATGTGGATGACTTGATTTTTACCAGAAACTTATCAATTGAATCATTTAAAGCAACCATGAAAATTGAATTTGAGATGATTTATTTGGGTTTTTGAGATATTTTATTGGCATAAAAGTAATTCAATCCAAGCAAGGAATTTTCATATGCTAATCAAATTATGCTAATGATTTGTTGAAAAGGTTCAAGATGTTGAATGTAAATTCAAATCCTACACAAGTTGTAATGGGTTTAAAATATAGCAAGGATGACAAAATTTTAAGTGTTGATTCAAATTTATTCAAAAGATTAGTAGGTAGCCTCATGTATCTAACTACCACAAGATCAAACATTATGTATGGAATTAGTCATATCTCAAGATTCACAGAGAATCCAAAAGAGTCTCATTGGAAATCCAAGAAAAGAATACTGAGATATATAGCTACAACAAAGATTTTTGGAATCATGTATTCACTATCAAATGATTTGAAGATAATTGGTTATATAGATAGTGATTTGGGAGGTAGTATGGATGATAGAAAAATCACATCAAGATATGTTTTTCATCTTAGATTGGGTGTTATCTCTTGGGCATAAAAAAAACAACTAATTATTACACTTTCATAAACTGAAGTAGAATATGTTACAACCACTTCAAGAACTTGCTAGGTATTTTATATGAGAAAAGTACTTTCAGATTTGATGCATACTCAAGAAGAAGCTACAAAGATATATTGTGATAAAAATTCAGCCATTTCATTATCTAAAAATCTTGTGTTTTATAAATGCATCAATCATATTGATACTAGATATCACTTCTTTCATGAATTGGTGAACAATGGTTATATACATCTTGAGTTTTATAGGTCAGAAGAACTACTTACAAACATCTTTACAAATACACTTGCAATGATCATGTTTAAGCATCCTTGAAAATGTATAGACATCACTAACTTATATGGCAATGAAGATTAAAGGGGAGTGTTGGTGGACATGGAATTACAAGTCAATAGAGAATAATTAATCTCCCCTACCATGTTTTTCACTTTCTAGTTGTGCCATTGACTCATATTTATCACTTGATAAGTCTTAATATTTTAAAACATGTAAATATCCTCATATATCTCCTATTTGCAACTGTATTTGTGGACTGCATTTAAAATCTTTTATCTCTCTCTTTTGAGCTACTTAAGGAGACTTCCAGTGAGAGGCACCCAAAAAAAGCTTGATATATCTGTCATTGTTAACATACTCTATTTTTGTATGATGAAAAAGATAAGTATTGAAGCTCTATTATTTTCTATGCATAAAATATATGAAATAGTGATGCGCACCTTTATTGGCATAGAGTATAAAAAAATTATATTAATTTTGGCAAATTATTAATGAAATTTATCTATTTTCTATATGTTTTTGCTGTATCAGTCTATTTGATTTGTTTCTTCTACTTTTTTGTGGGTTTATTCCATCAATATATTCTACCATAAAAGACTTGTTTCAGATCCCGATCGCATGTTGGGGGATTAATTTTCATTTCAGGTCCATGTATTTTTTTTATAAGAATAGTTCATGTGGTCAACAAAAAAAATATAAAAATCTTTAAAATACAGATCTATAATTATGAATTATTCATAAAAAGAATTTGTTTCTAGAGAAACACATGTAATCATAATATATGATAGAAGAAATGAAAAAAATTTAGGAATTGGCACAATAAAATTTATACCCCACTACTTAATCAGGTTGAAAATTCACTCCAAAAATAATAATTATTAAATGATTATTATAGATTTATTTTTCTAAACAATAAAAATTCTAAATATAATTTATAGGACCCAATTCCCATTTTAATAGGAACAATAACCCCCACATGAAACCCCACTCTTAGTGAAGTGATTTAAGAAGAACTCTTTTGCATATAAAGGCTCATCCACCTCTTTTTCTTTCCTTTGCTTGTCTGAAATGATGGGTTAAATTTTTGAGTCATGTACAAACATCATTTTTCAAAATATGTCAAAACATAAAATGAATACACACTTATTCAGGATTTGTTTCTTCATGTATGAGGGAAAAGATAAGTGAAAGTATTTATTCATGACAACACCAAGCCATCTCAGTGCACATTTATTGAGGTGTTTTACATCTTTTTTGAGTGAGAAGAGTGGCTTGTTTAGTGTTGAATGTCCAGTCACTTACACATTTTCTATCACCAGAAAAGCAGCTTGTGTTAGTACCCACAACTTCAAAATTTCCACATTATTTCTATATGTATTCCATTTCCATCCCTTTCTTCTTAATCCTTCACCAATGTAATCAGCTGATCAACATTAATTTTATTGCCTTGCCACTCCCTCTCACCTTTTTTAGGTGAGATGTTTACTAAGAATGAATGTGAGAAATATCTTAATGTTCATCATTTTTTATGTAATTGGAAATTACATAGACTCCATTTTGAATGAGATAAGAATGGAAAAATTGGGTCCACCATGAACTCTAAAAATTATGATCATATTACACAATGATTTCAGCTAAAACATAGCATGATAAATCTTACAAAATGATTGCATATATAAACTATTGTTACTTGTTTAATTGTTTGTGGTTTGAATGGGTTCTATTCTTATTTGCCCTAATTTGATGGTCGACTATACATTGTGTAAGTATAGTTGGTGTCCTCTAAAAACATGTTATATTTTGAGGGAAAAAAATACTAACTTGATTCCTTATTGATTTCACTATATTGTTTGCTTTCTAAATTATCTGTAGTTTTTCAATTATCATAATATTGAGAACAATTTGAATAACCCATAAAATGGATGTTTTGAGTAGTAAGATCGCTTTCATGTAACTTTAAAAATATTACTCAAATATAATTTTTACTAAAAATATGTGATTAGAAAGGAATTATTATTCATGTACAAAATAAAACCAAATCAGAGAGAAAGATAACAAAAGTTTGTTTAGGGGTTTAAAATTTTGTCTGCATTACTGAGCCCATTATAAGGCGACTAGTTAATTAATAATTGGTGTGAATTTTACAATTCCATAATACATTAAATGAGTTTGTAAATAACTTATACCTGCATTTCAAAATAATTATCTTCAATATCTCTTTTCTGCTAAAAGCTCCCTTCACTCATTTTCAAACATCTTCAAAATCTATCAACAATACTTTGTTGAAAATGCTTCATGCTCTCCAAATGAAACATCAACCTTTTATAGCCTTACCAAGCCCATGGAATGCATTGGTGGCTTTATCAACATGCTTAAAATAAAGTTAATGGGATAAAACCCCTTCCCACACCTTTGGTTTTGGGATGAGACTTATCCCATTTCAACGCATTTCTCTTAAAATATAACTTTCATGTTTAAAACCCACATACCATGTGATGGTTATGAAAAGTGGGTGGTTTACCAATGGGAAATAGGTAATTTGATTATTTCCATGTTATCATTTAGATGGATTAATTTTCATTTATCATGACCTTTAATGCTTGTTGGCTGGGTTTAACCAATGTTGACCCATCTTGTTGACTTTTGATCAACTTTGACCAGCCATATCTTGCGCTTACAGACTTCATTTTTCAAACCAAAAAATTCACCAAAAATCTCTTGATGAGATCTACACTATGCATATGGTTTGAATAAGAAGTGAGTCCTTTTTTACCCATTTTGCCTCATACTTCAAGCCTAGAGACTAAATAACATAGGTACTTAGAATGATATTGAATTAGTATTATTTCAATGGGGGATCCTCCCAAATCACTTCGCCCCATTGAGGAGCATTTAGACTGTCAAAAGTGAATTATTTTGGAATAAGGTGAAGGTATTTCTCCTCCACTTTTTTTATTTCTATCTACTTATCCTTCTCTACATGTGTCCATTTGTGAAGTTTAACCTTGAAAAGATATTCAACATCAACTCTTTGCGAAGTTCACAGTTTTCTATCAATAATGATATCTTCCTGCAATTCATTCAGATAATTTGGAGCAAAATATTAAATAAGAGGTAAAAAAATAACTTCATCATACTCAAAAACCATAGGAGGCTCATACAAATCAAATTTCAACATTCATAACCAAATAAATTTTCATGTATGGTGGTAAATCTAACTAAAAAGCATTAATACCAGTCTTTTCTAAAATTTAAAATGGACCATATAAAGTTTGTTTAAGATTTTTACCTTCACATGTAAGCCTATTCTTACTGATATGAAGTTGTACTTGATCACCAACTTGAAAATGATGATCAATTCAATGGTTATCATGCCTAGCCTTATATTTTGCATGACTTTTCTCCAATTATTCCCTTACAGTCTGTTGAAGCAATTATATCTTCTAAATGAACTTTTTGTCCTTCTCAGCATCAACTCATCCATCTGTAATTAATTTATACCCAAATGTGTTGTCCAATGGTGACTTAGGTATATAACCAAAATAAGTCTCAAAAGGAGAATTTTGTGTGAAAGAATGTAGTACTCTATTATAAGCATGTTGCACATAACATAAATGTTTACCCCATAATTTATGATGTTTGCTGCAATAACCTTTGAGTATATGTACCACTATACCATTAACCACCTATGTCTATCCATTAGTATGTGGATGAAATTCAATACTTTTCTTCATGTTAGTGTCCATTAAGTCCCACAAATTTGATCAAAACTCTCCAAGAAATCAAAAATCTAGATCAGAGATAATAGATGTGGGCAATCCAAAATGAACCCAAACATGCAAAAAAAAATAAGTGTACTTCCCCTTTAGTAGTAATATGTTTAGTATAAGGAACTAATGATTGCATTTCACTAAGTATATCCACAATGACATAGAGATAATCATGTTTCCTTCATGTCATAGGTAAGCCTCCTAAAAATGAATAGAAATACTTTCCAAATGTCTATTAGGGATATGGAGAGGTGTATATAAACCTAATTTCTTGTTACTAGGCTTACTTTCAGCATAAAAAATATAACTCCTTTTGTAACAAATTATTATATATGAGGCCAATAACAATAACTCTATAATTGTGCAACTGTCTTACCAACACCGAAGTGACCTGAAGCAAGAGAAGTGTGAGCTTATCTAACCATATGCACTCGTTCATCTTGTGGAATATAGAGTTTACCAAGATTATATGAGAGTCCATTGTGTACATGATAATAAACTTATCCCACTTGTTTACCACTTGTCAAATACTTATACACATCCTTAAAGTTAGCATCATTAATTTATTATTCTTTATAACTTTCATAAATTAAAGAACTATTCTATAAAAGAACTGATGCAATAATAGGAGGTCTAGAAGGTATAATAACAACCTTGTTTTATGTACAATTCTTATACCTTATCACAAGGTTAAACTACTACAAGAATCCCATCCACCAAAAATGTCTTGATTGTTGTATCTTGGTTTATGATTGAAGATACTGTAGTGGCTGATGATCAGTGTGAATCACTCTCTATTTTCCCATCAAATAGTGATTTCATTTTTTCACACTCTACACCAAAGTATACAATTCTTTATTATAATTAGGATAGTTTTTTACTGCACTTGTGAAGGTTTGTAAATGGAAACAAATTGGTTTCCTTTTTTGCATCAAAACTACCCTCATATCCTATTCGCTTGCATCTATCTCAATTTAAAATAGTTGTTGCATATATAGAAGTGTTAAGATAGGATCAATACTTATTTTCCCTTTCAGTGTATCAAAAGCTCTTTGATTTTTACCTCCCCACTGAAAGATGTAATCAATGCTAGTCAAAGAATATAAAGGAGATTTAATAAATGAGAAGTTAGAAATAAATTTTCTCCAGTACTAAACTACACCAAGAAAGCTCCTAACATGTGTAATATTATTAGGTTTAGGCCAATTAACAATGACCTCAATTTTTTCAAGATCAAGTTTCAATTTACCACATTCCACAACATAACCCAAATAAACCAAAGATGTTTTACCAAATTCACATTTGGAAATATTTAGATATCGTTTCTCCTTTCTCAAAGCATCTAAGATTTTTTGAATATGAATGACATGATCATCCCATGATTGACTAAAAACCAAAATATTATCTAAATACACTATCATAAAATCATCAATGAATGGCCTCAAAACATCATTCATCACAACCATGAATGTATTCAGTGCATTTCATAATCTAAAATCCATAACAAGCCTTTCAAAAAAACCCTATTTTATTTTAGAAGCAGTTTTCCAAATGTCACCTTCATTGATTCTCACCTAATGCTAACCACTTATTAAGTCTAAGTTAGTGAAATCAATAAAATTTTTCAATTGATCTAATAAATTATCAATGTGAGGAATAAGGTAATGATTTTTCTCCTTGATTTTAATCAAGGCATGAAAATTAATAAATACCCACCATGTGTTGTATTTCTTAGGAACCAAAATGATAGGTAAACTACAAGGGGATGAACTTGGGCAGATAATTCCTTTTGCTAATAATTTCATCACTTACTTCTTGATTTCTTCATTTTCAACCATATATAATCTAAAAATACCAATTTTAGGAAGAGGTGCATCTCAAAATAATTGTATTTCATGTTGAACCCCTCTTTTAGGAGGTAGACCCTATGGATCCTGAAAAACATCATCATAGTTAGAAATAATTTTAACCAATTTTTTATCATGTTTAGGATCAAAATTATTAAAATAAATTTTATGATATTTCTCTTTAGACTTTATCACCATGAGTAAAAAATTCATGCTTGAATTTACAAGCCTTTTCATCTAAGTTGTAGTAATTGAAAAAAGACTTATTTTCACATGATGAGATCAAACAATATATCAATGCCATTTTTAACAAGAAAGTACATATTATCTTCCTTGTAGAAGATTGTTTTACTATCATAAATATAATGAATTCCCAAAACCACACCACAAATGTCCAATCGAACAACATTCAAATCAACCTCATCAATAAACTTATTAATAATGGCAAAAATGAGTCTACAAGTTATTGTTACCTGCAATTTTGCATCATCACAAACCCAACCAGAAGGATAAGGCTTAGGATGTGGTTTGGTTTGGTGTCCAAATTTAATCAAAATATCTTCTGAAATTATATTAGCTTGAGATCCACTATCAAATAGAGTATCTATTTTAGTATGTTTAGAAATAACTCTAAGGTGGAAAATCTCATTTTTTTTTTCTCATCATGCATAGATTATTGTTTAGTGGAAGATGCAACATTATATGAACTATTAATAAAATAAGAGGAAGAATTACAACCTTGTAAACTCATGGTCATGGTCTTGGTCTCATCACCAGAATTAGATCTAAGATCATGCACCACAATATTGGTTTTCTTCTCTTTTCCTTTCTTATTGTTAAACCATTTGGTTTAATTCTAGATGTAATTTCCAACACTTATATTCATCATGATTTTTATTGCAATGATTACAAAATGGGTTTTTATCTTCTTATTCAATTGTATAAGTCATTTTTTGCTTAGCTTTACCTTTGTCCTTATTTTAAGATTGCTTGAGTTTATTATTAAGAAAACCCTCTTTAGGAATTTTGCCCCTACCTTCCAAGTGAGTAGCTTGTACACAAATATAATCTAGATTAGTATGATTTGAACCCAATATCATATGTCATAGATAATTTTTTCAAACCACTAATATAATTGATCAAAGTCTCCTGTGTTTGTAAGGAAATATTCAAATACAATTTTTTTCCCTAAAAGCTTGTGTATAATCTTATACACTTTGGTCCTTAGCTTGCTTAAAATACTTCCAATCCCTCATGGCTTATTGCATGTATCCCAAAGGATAAAATTGTTTACATAACTTAGAAATGAATTCATTCCAAGATGTCACATTACCTTGTTTGATCAAATCCTCTTGTCATTTGATTTCCCACCAGATAAGTGTTGTACCACCTGTCTGAAGCATAGCTAACTAAATTTTCACTCTTTCATCTATAATATTTTGAATCCTATAGTATACATCAATCTTGTTGATCTAGTTATCCAATTTATCTGCATTCAATTATCCATTATATATAGGCAACTCAAAATTAACATCAAACTTTAATGAGGGAAGAGACTCAAATAGTTTTAACAATTTATCATCACCAACATTGGGAGTTCGAGGAGACCAAGGAATTTCCTCTTCATCTTTACATTTATTTTTCCATCCAATTAAACTTTTCCTTTCATTATGGATATATAATATCATGCTTTTCATTTGGTCAAAAAATTGACAAAAGTCTCATTCTTGATCTGATTCACCTTCCTTTGCTTTCACTTGACTTGTACATTGTGTAACTATCTTAGGCTTGTCCTATTCCAATTCACCTTCACCACATCTATATCTTGACCTGGTTAACATAAACAATCCACTTTCAATCCAAAAATATTATTATCTAGTGCAGATCACTAGTTGTGATACCAAACATTTTCATAATTATCCAACTATCAAAATACTTAGAACAATTTGAATAACCTAGAAAATGGATGTTTTGAATAGTAAGCTCATTTTTTTGTAACTTTAAAAACACTATTCAAATATACTTTTTACTAAAAATATGTGATTATAAAGAAAATAATATTCACATTCAAAATAAGAACCAAATCAAAGAGAAAGATAACAAAATTTTGTTTACAAGGTTCGATAATTTATTTACATCTCCAAGTCTACTATAAGCATGACATATCCATTAATAATTGGTGAAAATTTTACAATTCTAGAATACACCAAATGAGTTTATAGATAAATTATATATGTGTCTCAAATAATCCTCTTCAATATCATTTTCCCACTAAAATCTTCCTTCACACATTTTCAAACATCTTCAAAAGCTATCAATAATGCTTTGTTGAAAATGCTTTATTCTCTTCAAATAAAACACCAACCTCTTATAGATTTCATAAGCCCATGGAATGTGTTGGTGGATTTATCAACATGTTTAAAATAAATGTAAGGATATAAAATCTCTTCCCATGCCTTTGGATGTGGGATGAGACTTATCCCATTTCAACACATTTCTCTTAAAAGATAACTTTCATGTTTAAAGCCCACATACCACGTGGGGGTTATGAAATGTGGGTGGTTTACTAATGGGAAAAAGGTAATTTTATGAATGACATGTTATCATTTAAATGGACCCATTTTCATTTATAATGACCTTTAATTTTTGTTGACCAGGTTTGACCAATGTTGAATCATCCTGTTAACTTTTGATCAACTTTGATTGATCATATTTTGTGCTTACAGACTCCAATTTTCAAACTAAAAAATGTCATATAAATCTCTCGATGATCTATATGGTGTGTGAATGGTTTGAATAATAATTGAGTCATTTTTTAATCCCTTTTGACTTTTACTTTGTGCTTGGAGGCTAAATAATATAGATACTTGGAAGGATATTGCACTTTATGTAGATGTACTATTCTATTCATATGTAAATCATTTCAAAATGATGTAATGTAAGAATAATTATTTTTTGAATGATGTTTTTTTATCATATATTTGTTGTAATAATTATAAAAAAATATAGTCATTTAGTATATTTAATATTACTTTTTTTTTTGTCTTTTGATTATTATTATAATAAATAAAATAATTATTATTATTTATAAAAGTTATGTTTATATGACTTAAATAATAATAATTAAGATCATAAAATTAAGAATTTAATTATATTATTAACAAAAACCTTTAATTATTAATATTGACACTCAAAACAATACTTATAGATTTAGTTTGCCAAACACTACTTAAAATTAACTTAACAATAATGAAATTGTTGTTTAAAAAAAGTTATGAATTTTAATTTTAGATTATTTTCTTGAAATATAATAAATATAAATATACAATTTTATGAGAAAAGATATATTAACATATCTTTTACATTTAAAAAAGAAAAAAAATACATATTCTACACAGTATTCTTTTAGGTTGTAATATTATACAAATCCCTTATTGCTAGCTCATAACATTATAACATTATACCCTATTAAATATTATATTGTGTATTGAATTTAACATTTTTAACTCTTTGTGTTCAATTTTGGGTTGTCTTATCGATGTTACTTAAGGAAATGATCGCACCCACTCAAGGATTGTCTTAGACTTTTTAAATGTGAATAGTTTTTTCTTGTGTCCTAGTCCTACAGTACATTATATTACTAAACCATTTCAAGTATGTATAGTTTTATATTAAAATATTTTGAGTACTTCTATCATTTATGAAAATTAATATATAAATTTAAATTATTTAATTATAAGACTTAAAATAGTTGATTGTTTTTAATAAAAGAACATAATCATAATAATAATTTTCAAATACAAATCTTGCATCCTCAAATATATTTCAAAAGAATTATTTTTAAATGCATACTTTATTTGATCCGTCTTTAAATATTGTGGTTAAATTTGATACATATCACACATCATATCTTGAATATAATGAAACACAATCTCTCATTCAGCTTTTGAAATGATAGAATTTGATTCTCTCGAGTCTTTGAGGTCCCTTTTTATCCAAATATTTTGAAATGTTTTAGCCATCACATTTTTATCAACCCCAATTTTGTATTACTTGCAGAAGGTATTATCCAATGGCATGGGTTTGGGTGAGACATATTTTAGTCAGTCAAAACTTAATACGAATCTTTCCAACTACAAAATATTCATTAAAAAATTATTTAAAAAAAAACACATACAATTATAATATATGTTGAAGAAATGACAAAATTTCAAAAATTAATACAACAAAATTTATATTCAATATTTAATTGGGTTAAAAATTCACTCCTCAAACAATTACCATTAAATGATTGTGATTTTTTTTATTTTTTTAAACAATAAAAATTGTAAAAATAATTTATGGAGAGACCCCACATGAAACCCCTCTCTTAGTGAAGTGATTGGAAAAGCACTCTTTCGCATATTAAGGCTCGTCCACCTCATTTTTTTCCTTCGCTTGTCTAAAACGATGGGTTAAATTTTTGCATTTTTCAAAATCTGTCGAAACAAAATGAAAGCGCACTTGTTCGGGATATTTTTTTGTCATGGTAGAGGGTCAAGGTCTTTGTGGATATTTATTGATGTGTTTTTCATCTTATCTGAGTGAGAAGAGTGGCTCGTTTAGTGTTGAATGTCCACTCAATTCCACATTCGCTATCTCTAGAAAAGCAGCTTGTGTTCAAAATTTCCTCATGCTTGTCGTATGTATTCCATTTTAACATTAATTTTATTGGCTTGCCACTCCCTCTCACCTTTTGTAGGTGACACGTTTGGTAAGAACAAATGTGAGAAACATTTTAATGTTCATCAAGACATAGACTCTATTTTGAATGAGATAAAGACACCCAATATGTTGTGCACATCACTATTTTGGAATCAAGATTTTTTTAGAAAAATTTAAACTATTTTTTTGGAAATATGCAATAGACGTCACTATTTTGGAATCAAGATTTTTTTAGAAAAATTCAAACTATTTTTTTGGAAATATGCAATACACGTCACTATTTTGGAGTCAAGATTTTTTTAGAAGAATTCAAACTACTTTTTTGGAAATATGTAATAGACGTCACTATTTTGGAATAAGTTGTAAAACTTCTTTGTGAAAGAATCAAAACTAGTTTATTGGTTTTGAAGTATATTTATATATTATTTAGTTTAAATTTATTTATTTATTTATTTATTTAATTGACTATTCTATATTGATTTTATTGGCTTGCCACTCCCTCTCACCTTTTATAGGTTAGAGGTTTTCTAAAAACTAATGTGAAAAACATCTTATGTTCATCATGTTTCCATGAATTTGGAAATTACAAAGACTCCATTTCGAATGAGATAAGAACAAAAAAATTGGATCCACCGTGAACTCTAAAAATTATGATCAGAATATAAAATGATTTGAGCTGAAACACAACGTGATAAATCCTTAATTCATGCGCCTACTGCATTGCATATATAAACTAATCTTGCTTGTTTAGTTTTTGTTGTTTGAACGGGTTCCATTCTTCTTTGGCCAGATTTGACGGTCAGGTATACTTTGTGTAAGTATAGTTGGTGTTCTATATAGACAAATTATATTTCAAGGAAACAAAATACTAACTTGATTCCCTAGTAATTTCACTATATTGTTTGCTTTGTAAATGTGCCATTAAAATTTTATGGATTTAAATTTTATTTCAATATGTTTTATGACATTGCATCATATTTATCCATTTTTACATTTGTTTGATTATTTAGTCTACAGTTTGGTAGCTCTCTATCTCTCTTTGTAGACATGCACCTAATGTTTATAGTGTGTAAATGGGTTTATCTAATTATTAATAGATGTAACAACAAAAGTATATATCAAAACAAGTTCAAACAAAATATTTATCAAACAAGACAATTAAGAGATTGTATGTTCAATAAAAATATATCTTTTTTTTAATACTTTTTTAATCAATGTTTCGTATATATTCAAAATAAATATTCATAAAAGTGTTAAGGATGAAATGTACAAATCTTATATAAAATCAACTTGCAAGAACTATTGAAACTATTATCAATTTACAAATGCATCACTACTTAAAGCACTATCTTCAAATAGAAGATGGACAATTTATTACTCACATAAATACCAAACATTCTTTTATTTTAAAATTTATTATAAAATTTATTTTAGACATCAAATTCATATAGAGTCAAAGCAGTTTCTTCTATGCCATCAACATATATGTAAACTATATAATATAATTAAATAAACCTTTTATATTTATTTGTCCCTGATTTATTATGAGATGTTTGGCAGGTTTTATTACCTTTATAAAAGAAACAAAATCTCTTTATAAGATTATAGTTATTATGGAGATCAAATATTTCTAAATTCATTCATAGACAAATAACCCAATACAAAGTTGGCCTTCGTAAAAGATCATAATATCTATTTATTTTATGGTTCAACTTTAAATACATTTTTTCAATGTCAATTTAAAAGGTTTAAATAGATGTATTATTTTACTCATGTATAAATCATTTCAAGATAATCTAATGTATGAATAATTATTATCTGAATAATATTTTTTTATCATATATTTTTAGTAATAATTTTAAAAAATGTAGTCATTTAATATATTCATTATTACATTACCTCTTTATCTTGTGATTATTATTAAAAATAAATAAAATAATTTAAAAATAATTATTATTATTTACAGAATTTATTTTGATATGACTTAAATAATAATAATAATTAATCTTATAAAAAATAATAATTTATTTATATTTCTAGCAAAAGCTTTCAATTATTAGTATTGGCATTAAAAAAAGTATTTATATATTTAGTTTGCCAAACTTTATTTATATCCCAATTAACAAGATAAATATCGAAAAAAATTAACTGAACAATGATCAAATTGTTAATTAAAAATGTTAGTAAATTTTATTCACAAGTTTTTTTTTCTAGTATTATCTTCTTGGAATATGATAAATATTCTCATTATTTTGTGATTATTATTTAAATTAAATAAAATAATATGAAAATAATAATTATTTATAAAAGTTACTTTGATATGACTTAAATAATTAATTTTATAAAAATTAATAATTTAATTATATTGTTAACGAAACCCTTTATTTATATATTTAGTTTGCCAAATTTTATTTATATCTCAATTAACAAAATAAATACCAAAAAAACAAAAAAAATCTAACTAAACAATAATTAAATTACTAATTAAAATTGTTATAAATTTTAACCTCAAGTTATGTTTTTTTTAATACTATTTTTTTGAAATATGATAAACATAAACATAATATATAATTATTATGAGGGAAGATATATTGACATATCTTTTACATTTAAAAAATAAAAAAATCATATCCTTCATAATATTCTTTTGAGTTGTAATATGTAGACATCCCTCATTACTACCTTATAATATTATAACATTATACACCCCTTCAATATTATCATATATATATTTAATGTTCACATATGTCACTTAATGAAATAACCCCACCCAATATTAGATATAAGTAGCTTTTACCTTTTTCTTGTGTTCTAATCCTATATTAGATTATATTGCCAAACCGCTTCAATTATGTATAACTTTATATTGAAATATTTTGAGTACTTCCACCACTTGGGAAAATTAATATCTAAATTAAAACTAAACCTGGTCAAAATGTCTTAATACACAATTGAAACGAGTTTGTTGAAAAGTTACATTGTCTTACATGGAGGTGCCTAACCTTTTATCATATAAACATAAATATGCCATAGAGACATCGGATGCCCCACAAAATATATTATTGGATTTGAATATTTAAGAGTCTTAATCTGAAAAGTAAATCATTTCATTTTCACTCTCAAAATGATCTAACGTCGTTTCATCCCGAGCTCGTTTCTCCTCATTGCATGCCACCAACATTTGTAGTACTTCCCTCATGGCAACCCGCTGGTTGGGTGCACTTTGCGTACAAATCATGCCCACACACAACACCTGCATCATTTGCTCTACGCAATTCTCTTCCAATATTTGCCAATCTAACACTCCCAACTCTGCCCTGCCCATCCTAATTCTGCTGTGAATCCATTCCACAATGTCCACCCCTTCGCCATACTCCATCTCACCCATAGCTTTCATCCCACTCGCAAGCTTTAACAGCACTACTCCAAAGCTGTACACGTCACTCTTCTCACTCACTTTTAGTTAAGAGAGAGAAAGTGGTACCTGGGTCTATATATCCGTAGGACCCAACATAACCAAAGACACAATACTCATCGCCCAACCTATCGAGCAATCTGCAATTTTGGCCTCAAAATCAGCATCTAACAAGATGTTCCTTGACTTCACATCCCTGTGCAATATTGGAGGCGAGCATTCGTGATGCAAGTAGCTCAATCCATGAGCTGAGCCAACAGCAATGTTTTAACGTATCGACCACTGCAATGCCATTTCATATCATTGGCCATCATGTAAGCACTCAAACAAGCTGAACATCCCAGATTCTCATGTTACCTTGTACAATAATGACTCTCGTATAACATGGGTGCAAAGAAAGATGAGACATTGCATTATCGCATCTTTAATGTAACGCCTTTTATGTCGATGTGAAATTGCTCATTTTCAATCTAAGGATATACTTGAAAGCATGTACTTAAGGTGGACTTAATGAGAAAGATGATAAGTCAGGGAGTTGTAGAGGATGTAGCCACAATGCATGGTGTTGACGAGATCATCAACATCGATGTTGAACACCATGTAAGTTTATTTCCCTCACATACTATATGCATTGATAACTTCGAGGTGATTGTAGTTTGTGTAATACATTTTCATTTCCCAGGTTAAGGACAATAGAGTTTGAATTGGAAATGAGGGATAAGGCATGGATGTTAGAGATTTTCACACCAAAATGCATGGCATATCAGAACTAGAAGGTGTTGCAACAAATTTGGTAGATGATAATGAAGATCAACTAAGGGTGTCTAATATTATAATTCTATTAACTAGTTGCAGTCATATTTTTTGGCATTTCTCACTAGATGCTTTTCACTTTATGAATAGATCTCGTATACTACCAGAGTTGGTGATGTTGAGGCCCTGATATGTAGAACATGAGAGATATTTGATAGATGTTTTGTAGTGGATAGAAGTGTAGAGACTATGGCATTCTTCAAAAACTTTTTATGGAACATGTTTATAACAAGGTGCAGAGTAGGGCGATATCGAATGCATAACACGCAATTCCTCATCCATTCTAAAATGTGTAGAATGGGCATGGAAATTCCACCCATAGGTGGAGAGACTTCATAGAAAATATGAAGAGACATAGATATCAGAACATGTCAAAGGAGACCACAATTTTTACAACCCCACCTCATAACAATCCAAAATCACAAGTCTAGGATGACAAGATTAACAAGGAGTGAAGCAAGAAAGGGGTGGACATAATAGAGATAATGCATCCTGATTGAATTTGTTTGTAAGTTTCAGTGACAACATAACAATAATAAATGCATGTAATGAAAAATAAATAACTTTGTTTTAAGGTGAATAGTTCTCTTAAACTACTCACATGTAACATATTGCATAAATGCACTTTCTCTTAAAGGATTTTCCGAACGATATTTGAACCCTACCTTGAGGAATGTGATAAAGATAGCCATTGTTTTAAATATAAATCAAATTTATAAATAAATAATGTTACTAAAATTATATAAACAAAAAATGTAATAGTTCTGAGGTTCATTTAATTGGTTAGTAGCTTTAGTACCTTGTTCATGTTTAGAAGATTCTCTTTAGTCCTCTTTTTACAACTAATTTTTACATCAACTACCTTTTTACAACTACTTTTGGGATGGTGGTCACCTTCAATTATATTAATTTCATGATGGTGGTCATCCTTTATCCCTTAGTTGGAATATTCTTTTTACCCAAGCTCTCTGCTATTCCCTCGTGTCACCATGTAAATGCAAAGAGAGTACACCTTAGGGGACTAGGATTAACTAAGATGATCAAATGCAAAAAAATATTACCCATTGGAGGATCATGAAATAATTTAAGCAATATCCAAAGACAATAATATAATGTACATCATCTCCAACCACTCTTGTGGTAACACAACTGTTACCATTATGAGAGTGTCCATATAAATGGAACAAAATATGTCTCATACTAGCATTTAAAAATCATAAGCCACCTACAATAATGAAACAAAAATGGATTTTAGGATCAAAAATTTAACTTTGTGCCCATATAGTATAATTGATGATTGAGTTAAAGAAAGCCCTCTAGGGCATGTAAACTATGTTAATAGATACTCTCTTGATCTCTTCATCACATTTTCCTATATTGAATATAACCCAAATGCACCTTATATATGTAGCAATATTTGGGTATGGCCTAGGTAAGGTGGGAAAATCTATTGGATAGGGATATTACAAAATTTGAATTTTATTCTACAAAGATTTAAGCAAAAATTGAAAAAAAATAAAAAAAATAAAAAAAAAATGAAATAAACCACTCATTGATTATGAAGAAGTGAATCACCTTTTTTCTTAACACACACTACTCTTTGTTCAAAACTTTTTTTTGATAGACTTTTGGTATTGTGTTGGTTATTTTGAATGGATTAAGAAGGTTTCTATAGCCAATCCTTCACCATGAAAAATCTCTTTTATTATGCACTGTTCCACTAGGATAGCTACTAAGGATAACAAAATTCAAGACAATAATTTGGTGATCACTTGTACTTGCACATAAAGCACACATTTTCATGCAATGTTTATCCTTGAAGGTTCCATCTTCTCAAAATATTTCCTTGGTTCTTGAGTTAGTGGCCTTCTTCTTCATATACCTTTCCCTTATACATTTTAGATACACTTCTTTGACTCAGTAGGCATCTATCAGGTCATTAGCATCCACTCTTGAGTCACTTCTTAACACTGATCTCTCGTTACCATTAAATTCTCTGTACTAGATGTCTATTACACATATCTCATAGGTTTTAAGCATTGATATTTGAGGTAACTCTTAGGAATGTGTCCTATTATCATGAATGATCTCATATTAACTCTTTTAACATGTCTTGGATTTTTTTAGGTGTTCCATCCTAACTCATCATTTGATTTTATAGCTTAAGTTCACAAAGATTACACAAGGCTTGTAGCCATTTTTTTGATAAACCTCCTTACCTAGGACACTCCACAACTCACTTCCTTGGTTCTACTTGAATGTTTATGTAAAATAGGGTACACACTATTATGAGAGGGTTTCCACATTGAAATCTCATTCAAATGTCTTTCAAACCCTACCTAGGTTATAACATAAGGTTCATCCACCTTTATATATCTTAGAATTCACACTACATGCAGCTCATTCACCTCCAATAATCCCTTTCACCTTGTTTTGTCTATTGACTATACATAACATCATGATGTACAAGTCTATAACTAGCACAAAGATCATTTTATTCCTTCCAAACCTCTTATAATTCATCCAATTATTTCATAATCATGTTTGTGATTGGAATCATCTCCTAAAATTATTCGTTCAATGTTAACTTGGCCAAGACAAGAATTGAAGCTTTGTATTCCTCCCAATGGGACTATGTCCTCAAGACACATTAAACCCTATTATAGGTGTTTCAAGTTAATGATCTTCAAATCATATCCTCCATTATTTGAAGCCTTTACCAAACATTCCTCTATATTCTAGTGGAACAAAGATTCATTATGATGGTGTTCATTCTTTCCTCCAATGATATTCTCCACATTGAAATGTTTGTCCACTGTTTAGGGATGTGCTCAAGGTATTTTGATTGTAAACATGATATGTATTTTAATAACTTCTATAGTTTGTCATGCCACCATTTCAGTAGGGATTCGATTCACCCAATTATCTTTTCAGTAACATCTAAACCTATTCACCCAAGTTTCCTCTCATAGATTTTTTGCATTTGGAATCATCTTGCTCATTTAATTAGGGATCACAATGATCTTCACAATGAATCCTACTTATTTTTTTCACTTAAAACAGTTTCTCCAAAGCTTGCTTTCTTTAATAGAACACAATCCTACCACACATGTAAATGTACATATAATCCAAGCAAACATGTATTGCCTTGAAGGATCACTAAAAAATATATACATATATAAAGAACAATCCATTGTTCTTGAATAGGGAATGTCACCATTAACACTTATTTTCATTTATAGGGTTAACTGTCATATAAAAATAGTCCATCAAAGGCAAAATGTGTAAATAGAGTAAGGTTAGGTATGACTGTGTCAAATGTTTCTGATAATCAAATATGAATTCATGAGGTTATTATCACTTTCCCAAAGTTTCTCTCAGGATCTTAATCTCTTATAAAAGCTGATAAGACACAAATAATTCAATGTCTTTATCCCTTCTCACACTCATGTATTCATTTTTTCCTGAAACAAACAATAAGGTGCTAGTATGTGCAGACATGGTTCCTTTTTTTAAGATGGATTTATGTTACCATTTTTCCATTACCTCATATAAAAACAACAACTAATCTACTCTTTCAATGACCACTGTTAGTGTATACATCATTCCTTTCGTCTAAACCATACACCACTTTATGGAAAACAACCTTCCACTTTCTAATTCCCTGTCATAAGTGAAGAAAGGTATAAGTATAGAGTTAAATCTTATTGATGAGTTCCAGTGAGGGTAGAGGGTACTTTTCCTTTCCAAAATCACTTACAATGTTTGTTTTAGCTTACAAACCTTTCCTTTCCTTTTAATAAGTTCACATTCCATGTTTAGTTTGCCCTCCAATGTCCGAACTATCCATTGGAATCAAGACCATTTCATAGATTATTTTTTATCTTAGAAACCTTTCCTTATATTGTATTATACTTCACTATGAGTTAACAAAAACTATTTCATATCATTTTTAGTCCTTTAAATTTCATTCGTTACAACTCACACACTAGTTCCTTCAAAGGCAACCTTGTTTGGTCTCAAGGACCAAATTTAGACTTTGATTCCAAAGAAACATTATCAAATCATCAATGGTATTTAAGGATCATAATATACCTATATATACCCCTTTCAAGTATTGGATCACTACTTGCCTTTATATACTACACACAATCCTTACTTTGTCTTCACAAGGCTTCTAGCCTTATTTTGTACATTTGTCCTTGTTGAGAGTATCTAACAAACCTTCTCAAAGAAATAATGACATTTTCAAGGACCCTTTTGGGCCATAAAACTCATACTTGTCTTTCCTAACATAACTCCCAAGACACAATATACTTCCTTCTTTAAGGCACCCCTCAACTAGCCCTCCAAATTGACAAAGATCCTAAGTTTGGGCAATGTACATATAACTAATTCAAAATATTGAAATTTGTTGTTACCCTTTTTTCTCCCCCAAATTATTCAATGATTTCTTACCGTACTCTTTTAGATAAATTTACTTTTCCTTCACTACCCTTAGTCTACTAGATTTTATAAGCCCTCAACGCAACACAGTACTCAAAATCTATACTTATGAAGACTATATAGGCTTGAAACAAAGTTAAATACTTATATTAACTTCAATATATCAATATTACAAAATTTTACCAAGTTTGGATGGTTGAAACTCATTCAAAACCCCAAACCCTAATCTTATGATTTTCATGCCCTGCACAAGCCCGAAAGGTCTTAAAATTCATTATCTAAATTGTACATCACTTCAAATGATGCACATTCCATTTTATGATATTTTTAAAACTTGTTTAAATCTCCAAATAGGCTATATTTCTTATACAATCCATTTCATAGATATAACAATCAAATTATAATCAATTGTACATGTTTTCTAACTATGTATAGGTTTAGACTAATAATTAACACTTAGAAGCATTTCAAGGCCTCTAAAGGGTTATGTCATTCATTATTCATAATTTCCCAACAACATTACAACTCCTCAACACTTATTAATACCTCTCTTTATGCTTCAAACACTTCTTGGTTGGGTTGTCTAACCCAAAACGAGGCATATAGAGCTATATATACTTGTCACTTATTTATCTTCAAACACATCCTTCTCATACACTCTTATAAACTCTTTCTCATTATATCAACACATTATATAATCTTCGACATCACCCTCTCTTCCCTCTTTAAAACAAATTATCCATTCAATCCCTTCCAAACAAGGTTCATACAATATGCTCAAAGTTTCTTTTATTGTGAGCAAGGTGATTACTATGTAACATAATTTGATCCTTCTACCAAGGAACTAAGCAAAACGTGTTTGGTATTAACCATATACACACTATTCAGTATCACCATCTTTCATATCCATTAAAATAATACTTACCTCATGATTCAGAGGCATTAGGGAGAAGTCCTCTTTAGCATCATAATATGGTTCTCTATCCTTGACTGATCACAATCACTGACTCTGACTTATCCTTGATTACCCTTACATCACACTAGTTTTCCCCCTTTTTATACCATTTTTGTTGGTTAAGTTCCATAAATGTTGATCCTTGGCCTGATTTAAACCCTATTTACATTAGTATTCCTATCACATGACCCCAAACCTATATTCCATAGTTCATAACTTTCATTTTCTTAACACACTTAGTCTTATACCTTCACTTTGTATTTTATTAGGTCACCACCTTGTAGCTTCCAAGGGTCAAATCTTGGTTAAGGATTAAAGGAGTCAATTTTTGGTTTTATATAGTATTGAATGATATTATCACACTTGCCTTAGTCTATTTTAAGGGTTTAATCACTTTTTTCAACTCCCTTTTGTATCTCAAGTCACATTTCTCCTTCATTGCTTTTAGCCTATTCCTAAGCAAATGATCATTGGTTTCATCAATCCAAGCACATTTACAAAGATGTAATTACATTTTTGGGCTTTATTTACACCCCCTAAAATGTGGTTAAATATTCATCTTCAAGCTCCATTCCTTTCTATCACTATTTTTATAACTCACCCTTTTTAAGGCGTAATTAGGCTTTCCCAAACCCTTTACTATAAATACTAGACTTATCCATACTTGCTCAGCCCCAAAACACTTAAATCACATAAATCATATCATATATGGAAATATTACAAAAATTTAACCTTTTTAGATAGTTACATCCCTCAAAAATACCAAAACCCTGATTGTAGGGTTTCTTATGTCTACACAGACCCGTGGGCTTGTAAAATTCATTTTCTTGAACAATAGGTCATTTAAAAGGCTCAAATAAACTTTGTCAACTCTATTTTCACCTTTTTGATCTTTTCCATTATGTGTAAGCCTTTACTTTTATCCTTACCATGTGAAATATTATTTGAGTCTTTCCAATATTCACACCTTATTATGCTTGTGTCAAGTAAACAACATTATTAGAAACCATGATTTCACTTATATGTGAGAAAACTTGACCTCCATACATTGATTATGTTAAAATTTGTAACCTATAGTTCTTCTAATAATAGCAGCGCTATGTATTCACATGTCAAGTGCTTCATAATGCTTCTATAGGATTTCAAACCTATTTTACTAAGAGGAATACTTAAACATACAACTCATTCATTGATTCAATTGACATGACAAATAAATAAGTATCTTCCCTCTATATAAGATGGCTATCAACCCTAACAAGGATCTCAATGACCCTTTTCTCTACTATATCTTATACTTGGAAGTCAATCCTTATTTGTAATATTTTAGTTTCATTAGAACAAACAATTCACTCACTAACTATGATTTAAATAGGTTCATAGTATATCCCCAAAAAATAAGTAACCTTTTCTCTCTTGATAGACACAAAGTAGGACATAAGGAAAAATAATAAATTTTAGCTTCCAAAATAGTTTTTTTAATCCTTCAACATATTCTAAGTCATATCAAGGACCTATTTTGATTTCACAACAATGTTATTATATTACTCAATACATTTAGACTATCAGGACCAAATAACACACATTATTTTATAACTCAGTCCGTCACTAGGTAGTAAACAAAACTCTCTAATGCTAAGTTGTTTCTCAATTGTGATACATTTTTAATGCCACCACTAACATATAAAAGTTTCTAGGGACTAGTTATAGACCCAAGGATATTGTTCAAACATTCTCTCTATACTCACCTCCATCAAATGCTAGTGGTTCACTCCCAACGAGAGTGTCAGCTTCTTCTCAAATCTCTATCCTACATTGTCTATTATAATTCCTTTACCTATATAAATAAGGAGTTATTCAATCCTTATCAAAGACAAGAACACATTATTACTTCAAAATATTCAACCAACAATAAAAAAAATCTTTTCTTTTATTCATATTGTCAATATTTATTATAGAATTCAATCTATGAGAGGACTTGTCATTCTATATCATGTATTCTTTGTGTATGCAATCAGAATTACATGATATACATGAATTAATCCTAGATTGGATAAGATAAATCAAACCTACACTTCTAATTTGGTATACATTTTTTAAGTGGGAGCATGACCAATATGGGGATCTGCTAGACCTAATTAAGGGATCACTTGAATCTCTTGTCACATAATATCATGCAAGGAAGGGTTCCAAAGCCTACAGTCTAACACAACTACAAAACAACCCTAAAAGAGTCTTAATATTTGATATTTAATTTATACTAGTAAACAAGAAAGTAAATAGTTATAATAACAAGAAAATTAAACTAATCTAGTACACACCAAAGCTTGTGGTATAAAGTTAGGGTTAGAAAAAAATAAATAAACAACAACTAAATAAAACATGCATAGGAGACATATACACAGATCCATGTATATGGAATCATAATACCTAGAAGAGAATAATACATACTTCATTATTTATCTACTCTTATAAAGTAGAAATAAAGTTAGGAATACTTACCTTTGAAGATGAACCTACCAAGTCTCAATCTCTCCCTTGGCCAAGGTGCTCCACAAGAAATTATTATGGCTTGTAAGGATAACTGAGATAAATTAGCTCTGGGCTCTATGACCTACCTAAGCATAAAAAAAAATTATCATTAAGATAAGATTAGACCTCCAAATAAAGTATTGAATCCTAAAGCTTTATTCCTCAAGTACAATGGTCAATAAGAAGATGTTCGTTCTCCCTTCTTCACATGATTATAAAATGGTGGTAAATAACCTTGTATATATAGTAGTATCTTACCTAAAATACTTTGGACATGTCAAGTATACTATGTTGATCAATTCAACCTATTACATTTTTGAGCTAATGCCTAAAGTCTCTACTAGGTCAGTGGAGAGGCTAAGAAAGCACAAGAGCTAAAATGTCCCTAGAACACACTAGGTTAACTAGGTCAACCTAGTGTATTGAATAGGTCAAAAGGATAAAAAGAAAAAAAATGAAGGAATAAAACATGATAATGATAGGAATAGATAGGAATGAGAGGAATAAGCCAAGGATTCAAGGTTTTAGAAAGCTAGAGTGTGGATGGTAAGTGGAAAAAGGAACAACAATCTTATAAAGCACTAATGGTCTATACATCACTTTCCTGGTGTACCCCTTAAGGCATAAATTTAGAGAGATTGAGACTCGACAGGTTCTTATAATATATAAATTTTTAGTAATCAATAAAATTTTGAAAATATTATTTGTATACATCTTCCCCAACTGAAGCTCATCACATGTCACGTAAGTACAATATGGGATGGTGCTTTAGAAGAAAACATGATGACACATAATGTTGATGCTAAGTATGGTACAATAGGAAGCAAATAAGATAAATGAAAGGATTGAATTGAAAATCACATACCTTTAACTTACCTGAGTGTTGTAGATAAAGAAGAAGACTAAAAGAAAGTGAAGGTGTCAAATGTAAAGCACACTGAATAAACCTATAGAAGTTAGTACCAAAAAATACAAAAGTCACATTTTTTGAAAGATATGCATATAATAGTGGAAAATAATCTTTATATCACCGTGAATTCAATGCATTTTATGATTTGCAAAATGGATGAGCAGAAACAAAGATATGAGTAAAATAAGGAGTCTGAAGTTAAATAATTGAAGAATTTGATCTGTTAAAAAGTGGTTTTAAATAGGAAAAAGAGAAATCATTTTGTTATTTTTAATTGTAAAATAAGAGGAAAGAGAGATTTGGAGAGGAAATAATCTAGGATGGTGACATGATGACATGATAGGTGAGAGAGAGCTCCAAGAGTGATAATAGGTGCACTATAGCTATGCAACTATGGATCTCAAACCATTTTTTGAAATTTGTATTGAATTAAATGAATTTTGAGTAAAATTTTATTTTAAGAATTTATACATGTCATAAATGAACAAAATCATATTCTAAAGGTAGTAGATAGGAAGATGGGAAATGGGTTGGAAGGAAATAGGGAGAAAACAAAAAAAAGACACATTTTGAGAAAAATACACTAGGTCAGTACACTGAACCTACTAGGTCCACCAAGTCAACCAAGTAGGTTAAATCAAGGTGAAAATCCATATGGTCGACCTAGTACATTTTGCAGGCTAAAAAATAAAAACAAAGTGAGAAATTAGTCTGGAAAGGCTAGAATGAAGCCTCAAAACTAGGGAGGGGAAACTAATAGGGTTAACTTGGAATTTGAAGTCAACTATGACAAAAATAGGGACCTTTTGGTCAAACTAGATTGACCAAGGAACTAGAATGAACATGAAGAAATGTGTCAAAAGCTGAAAGAGGACTAAAATTACCCAAAATGACCAAAGAAGGGAAAGAGGGACTAAAATAGGATAAAATAGATAGAAATGAATAAATTATGCTTGTTGTTGATTTAAAATTAGAATGTATTATGATTATACATGAGATGAAAGAACTAATACACCCTTTGTTATTTCTTGATTATAGAGATGGCCACAGTTTTGGAGGTTGTTAGATGTGCTTTGGTTGCCATATTTATTAAATAGGTTGATAGATGGAGATAGAGCTAGATTTGTAGTCATGGGTCTTAGAGGTATATCAGATATGTGTAGGATCCCCCTTAGTGTGAATGTGTTGGTCATGTTATTTGGTTGTTGGGAATAACTGACCAACACCTTTATATGGGAGGTGGATGGAGATGTGATATATGTGGATATCACACTAGAGAATGTCTATGCCATCCTTAAACTACCCATAGTAGGAGAAGTAGTGATCATAGGGATACCAGACATAATAGAGGAGAGGGGAGTCTTAGCCATGTAGAGAGTGAGTATGAACGATGTGTATATATCATAAATTTTGAATCTCTAGAAAGTGATGATAGGATTTGTGACAAAGTGAGTGCTCTGTCACAAGTTAGATGGCAAGGTAACACTATAAATGGTATCCTTGAGTGAAATGATATTGGAGGAGGGAGTGTTATATTATTTGGGATATATCATCTAGGTGTATCTTGTTCATGATTTGTTTGAGATGTAGGATAGAGGACATAGGACCATATTATTGATCATAATACTGATAACATAGATATATGAGAGATTTCCTATGTATCAGCTAGATGGGTTATCCCATGCAATCAATGATAGGTCACATTGGGTGAGGAGATGGAGAGAAGAGTAGGTAATGTAGGTCATGCCCCATATTCCAATGCTATAGATGGTGAGACATAATGGCATAGTATGGTGACCATATGAGCAGATACTGACCACTTGAGAGAGTTGGCACACAGTTGGACCAACACTAAAGAGGAGAGAGGTGATAAATAACTATACATGGTGGAAAGAGCGACATCTAATGGCATGGGTACTAGGGTAGATGGGTTTACTTCATTTAGTGACATCTATACTCATGTCCAAGTAGTGGACTCATCATGTGAGAGATCCATGAGGGAAGAGGTACTCAAACCATTGATAGTGAGACTGACATTAATGCTACATTGAGAGTGACCATGGACTAGCTAGGCACAAAAAGGGGTAGAGTAAGAGGTTGAGGTAGAGGTAGATATATTATATGTACCACCACCAACTCCATAGAGAGACAAGCTATGACCACTAAGGACATGGCATTGACAGAAGTAGGAAGAAAGAGTAGAGACCATCATCATCCTTGGTGAGTCAATAAAGGAGCCAAAGGCAAAGATAGAAAGACTAATCAAATAGAGGCTAAGAAGGACACAAGCCATGATAACTAGGTTCGCGCTGAGGAGGTGACCTACAGAGGAGGTACTAAGAAGCCATAAAGATGGGGAGACTGTGCCAAGTAATCATATGGATGATGATATCATAGAAGCTGAGACATAGCTAGGTAAGAAAAGTATGATTGATTTATTTCTTAAATTTTTATTTGGTAGATAAATAGGTATTACAAGATATGATAGTGATCTAATATCTATTTAGTGTGAATTTGGAAGTGTACCTAAGGATGAGGAGGAGAGATGAGGATTCCTAGTTAGGGGAGCTCTCCATGATGTCCTATATGAGACTCTATAGCTATACAACCCCATGACACTAGAGGATATCAGTGTACCATGTACCCTAGCTTAAGTGAGCTAGTTAAGAGTAGTAGGGGAGGTCGTGAGGTAGATACAAATGCAAAGAGAGGGAAAAACTACTAGTAGAGATGGGTGTAGGGAGAGGTAAGCCTAGTAGGCCCTAGCTAATGAGAGATTTGTGTATCAAGACATAGTAACATAGATGGTGTAGGCATATAGAGTGATGCAAACCCAACTAATACATGCATATATAGAGACCCGAACTAAGTTGGTATAGCCATAGGGGTAGATATCATGTCTGTAGGGAAACGTAAAGGGATTGACATCTAAAACTAGATCACTATAGCATACTATTCAAAGGATTCAGACCCAAGCCTTAGTAGGTAGCGTGGTTAGGCCAAAAGATAAACAAGATGGAGCTCAGCCCTAGTGTTGAGGCTTTGTATATGTTTTTCTTTTTTATATCAAAATCTTGATATGTGTGTGTGTGTGTGTGTGTGTGTGTGTGTGTGTGTGTGTGTGTGTGTGTGTGTGTGTGTGTGTGTGTGTGTGTGTGTGTGTGTGTGTGTGTGTGTGTGTGTGTGTGTGTGTGTGTGTGTGTGTGTGTGTGTGTGTGTGTGTGTGTGTGATGTATCATTTTTATCTTATTGGTGTTGGTTGTGTATGTGGATGCTTTGGATATATTTCATTCTAGCACATGTATATATATTTTTTATATATGCTATAGGAAATATGTGTGGTGTGGTTTCTTTTCTAGCATTATGGCTTACACATGTATGGTTAAATATAAATAGGGAAAAAAGTACTTGAAAAAATATAATCAATCAAAGAAATGCACTACACACTAGTTCAAGTTTGGAAATATGTAATAATAAAAAAATGACTAAGTATAAATAACCAAGACAATGAAAATAGGATGGTAAAAGGGGATTTGTTTTAAAACCAAAGTGAAAGATTTTTGCACCACATTAAAACAAAGAAAATCATATTAAATATAACATTGGGAAATATGACAAACAATGTAATAAAATGGAAGGGATGAAAAGGGCACAAATGTTAATAAAAAATAAATCAAAATTAAGTCAGCCAATTATACTATTTCATGATGGTATGTATAAAATAAAAATAAAATTTTCAAAAATTTGGTCTTAAATTTATCATACTAATTCAAGCTAGGAAGTATGAGAAATTCAAAAAAAGGTTGTAATCTTACATGTACTCAGAAAATAAGAAAATAAAAGGTGAAAGAAAATTTAAGTATAAAACATACTAAATATCAAGATGTGAATTATGTCAAATGATGTGTAATCTCATAATCAATCAACTCTTATCTCTTACTTGACACATGTAATTTGGATGGTGTCTTATTTATTTGGGAAAAAAATTAGGATGTCCACGTCCTATCCATGGTCTTACACTATAACTCAAAAAATAAAGCCCAAGGGGTACCAAAATAGCATTGGTAAGTAGAAGGATTAGGATTGACAAATCAAGGATGTGGGTAATAGGATGGAAAAGGTGGTAATTTGTGAAGGATGGTGGGTCCTATTAATGGTCTTACAAAGTAACTCACAAAAGAAATTCCTTGGAGAGTGATTAGAAAGAAAAATAATATTTCCCAAGAGGAAATATGAGGAAAGGGAATGAAAAAGGAAATGTACAAGTCAAATACTTGGGCATCTTATGAGAAGAGCTTAGGAGGCAAGAGGTATACTAAGGACATCACAAAACACTAAGTGACTAGTGGTCATCTATGTACAAAGGAAACTTATCTCTTATAGACACAAAGCTTTGTAGGTAAATAAGTGTTCTATTAAAATCAACTCATGAAGGTAGATTGGTACAACTAAAATTAAAATGGACCTATCTCCCCACAATGTGTTCTCCATTCCTCAAAACCCCTTATAGATCCGTCAGTCTACTACAAATATCAGGTACTTACATGAGAAATTAGGTAGCTCTAAAAGATTTTTTTATCCTCTTCTAATCTACTAACCTACCATACCCTAAAGGACCTCGGCTCTATCATAATTCCAAGTTTAGGGTTTGAGTTTTGACTAGAAGAAGGAGGTGTGCTTTGAATCACACCTTTTAGTGTGATTTAACTTTTAAGAATATTCAATACTTTTGCCTTTTGATATCATTGCCTTTTATTTAAACGATTTGGATTTTAACTTTCTTGTGAAGGATTTTTAAGATTCCTCCTCCATATGGATTTGGAATGACAAATCATGAGAGAGATAGTGATACACATGAATGAGTTGTAGGCTAAGGCTAAAATAAGCTAGGTAACCCAAGACAAAAGACTAACTAGGACACTTAGGCTTGATAATGAATAAATATGTCATCTCAAGTCTCAACTGTGTATATGCTTAGTTTGTAGAAAAAGGAAGAAGGGAAAAGGAAATCCAAAGGTGGACTAGTAAAATTAAATAGTAATGAGAAATATTGTTTGCTAACTGATTACATGGTAAAAGGAGATAATAACCAAAGGGAATAGGGCAGATATAACCAAGTCACCATGACAACTATATGTGAAAAATAAAGATAAGAAAGTAATCAATCATGAAGATACAAGGGAAGTGTTTTGATAAAAAATCTAAAGGGGAAGAAATCAATGATAAATGAAAAATATAATGATAAGGAAAAGGCAAGGCAATGAAAAATGTAAGACAATAACATGAGCTAACTATATTAAAACAAGAAGTAAAAACATGATATAAGATAATAAATAATTTGACCTAATGTCAAATGATATAATAATAAAAAGATAAAAATAATATTGGATCACATGTCCAATCCAAATGTAAATGAGAAAGAACCATGCATTTGCTCATAAATACTAGTAAATCTATCCACACACATTATCCAAGACATTAAATAAATATCTATGAAGATAAATGTGAACTATTGCTAATGTCTTGTTAATATTCGCTAAATACTACGAAAATACTTCTTTTCTAATCTCCTCAACTAAAAAAGTAGGAATACACATTGGATTATGTTGAAAAGGGGAATGGGGCAAAGTATGGTTAGGATAATGCATGGGAACAAGATCTACAGGAGATGCAAAAATAATCGATAAAAAAGGATTCACGGGTGAAGCAGGGTTGCACTAACCTCGAGGGTGAACCAATAATAAGAGTAAAGGAACCTATAAAAATACTAAGATATAGTCATAGCACAATCCATGAGCATAGTCCTATGGGGATCCTCATAAACTGGAGGTGTCAATGCCATCTCTACTCTTTGATAAAGAGGAAAAATGCATAAATCAGGAACTATAAATGTTGGAATGTGAGAAGATACATGAAAAACTAAAGTAAAGAAGAATGGTAATGCAAAATCTTGACATCATGGGCTTGGATAAGACTGCCTAATAAATGATCATCTAAAGAATAACCATCATCATAATCTAGCATATGAATATCAATGACACAAGTTGGAATAACTTTGTCATTAGGAGAAGCATGGTGAATACAATGTCGAGTCTTCAATAAGACTACGAGAACGTCATTGCAAGGAGGTCTGTGAGAATGAGGTTACAAGGAATCAAGAAGCGATAAGATGAGATTTGGTGTGAGATTGGAGGTTTTTATCTTTAATTTAATCTCATCAGGCTCAACATCATCAAAGTCTAAATGTTTGGGAGAAATTTTACCAATGATCTTAGGATGCCCATTGTAACCTTTGGTTGAGTTGATAAGAAAATTTAAATGTTGGGACTCATAGGATAGAATGCTAGGTAAAGGCTCTAGAGTAGGAATCTTGAAAATGCCACTATCTTGTAATTGTTCAAAATTTTAAGGGTTAGTATCACTTTGAATTATATAAATGGCTCCATTATGAGGGAATTTAATGAATTGGCTAGTGAAATAATCAATATCTTGCATATGATAAGTCCATAGCCTACTAAACAAGATGTTACAAGAAAGGGGAAAGTTAAATATCATCAACTTCACACAAACAGTGATAGGTGGGATAGTAATATGAAGCCACACACATTCTATCCTTGGCAAGTGATACATATAGACTTAAGATTGCATTATAAATATCCAAAGGTTCTAATTAAATCAAGAGAATCAACACAAGTGCTAGAACCCTTATCGATAAATGCTTGTTTAACTTGGATATTGACTATTTGGATGCTAATAAACAAGGGAGGATCATTTACATGAAGAAAAATCTTGTCAGGAATCATACATGCGATAGGAAATTTTAAAGAAAGAGAAGTGTCAATAATTTTATCAACATTGATAGACATCTCTTCACATTGTTGTAAGATACTATTCTCGAAACTAGATAAGGATTCCTCTTGTCATGCTAAAGGAGGACGAGGGACTTTCATCTCAAATAATAGTTGAATAAGATGGTTTTGATGATGGGGAGAGGTCCTCATAATCTGAAGAAATTTGAGATGAGAAATTAGTTAGCTTTGCAATGGGATTCGACTCATCATAGCCGATGATAATGTTAGACATAGGTGCATAGTAGTTAAGGTGATTTTTGAAAGGAGGAGTTAAAGAGAATTAAAATTTGTGTTGATAAAAATGAGAAGGTTTAGAAGAAAGTTGTAAATCATTTGGTGATGAAGAAGTAGTCATTTAAAATTGATCTTGAGAAGTAAAAGAAGGGTTAATCGAAGGTTAATTATCATTGGTATTAGAAGATGATAGAAAAATGGTAGAATGGGATGCACTATCCAAGGGAAAATCATAAATTAGACCACCGTCAAAGGTTATAATATCTTCTTTCCCTAGCTCAATTAAATGAGTTGGAGAAGAATCTTGGATAACATGAAATGTCTTAGAAAGAGGTGGGGTGTAGGTGGGTTGAGAATCAATTAAAGCCACCACCCTTCACTTATTATTCATGTTAACCACATTATCTTTAGAGGTTGGTTCAACAAGACTTTATATGTTATTGGTGGAAGGAGTGTGATTTTCTTGGTTTTCTTGAAAAGGTTGATGATTAGGCAAATGATCTTTATAGATAGTTAAATGAGCATTTGCTTGATTCAAGGCTTGAGTTTTATCATTAGTTTTGTAGTCCTTCAAAGCAATTTCATAATTTTGTTCATGCTTGTGAGTGATAGAATCATGATTAAAATTAGGGACAAGAAGAAAATCCATAGATAAATTATGAAACTATCTACAAGTCTCATGAGAGTGATCCTAGCTAGCATGAAACCAACAAAACTTGATAGGATCATACCAGAATTTCATAGGATGAGTAGGGTCAATATCTCGAGGAAGAGGCCTAGGTAGACACTTAAATAATTTAGCAAAGGAAATAGGTTTATGAATATTAATGTTATTTGGTGAAGATAAATGAGGATTAATATATTTCTGAGAAGGAACTGGTTCCAAAGAAGTGGTAGGAATGATAGCTTGAACATTTTGAATGGTATCATATGAATCGGTAACACCATCATTGGTAATATTGCAATTTTTTTTAAATGTAATAGATGTGGACCCATAGAATTTTTGGGTGGCTCTAATTGATGCATAAGGAAATCTTGTTGTTTGGCTTGGTTAATGGCCTCCTCCAAGGCATGTGGAGAGAGGGTGCGGACTTGATATTTTAAGTTAAGATAGAGAGCAATGGTAAAGAGATGAAAGAGATTATCAATAGCCATGTTATGTTCACACTTGTTTGAAAAAGTCTTCCATAATTTAACAAATACTTGGGTAGTTTCATTTTTGTTTTTTTCAATTGATGAAATGGGCCAAGGTTTTTTCAGGAAGATCACTAGTTTATAATTATTGTACTAAAGTATTCACTAATTCCTCAAAACTAGTAATGGAATGAGGTCTAAGTTGATTATACCAATCTAAGGCATCACTTGTGAGGGTTTTGGCAAGGAGTTTGTTAGTGCAAAAGGCGTTTAATTTGATGTAATCCTTATAAATATTTCCAAATGTCTTAAGATGAAGAGTAGGATCGTTTGATCCATTATAAGAGCTTGTAGGTGTTATACCTCCTATATTGATGTTATAAATTTGAGGAGTAAGAGGTTAATTTTATTAATGCTTGATAACTTTGTTGACTAATGGAGGTTGAGGAATGAGATTTCCTTGAGAATCTCAAAGATGGGAAGGAGGAAAACTTTGGTTATGTGCATCCAAAGCCATTAGTTATGGTTTTGTTTGAAGATTAAGAAGGTAATTTTCATTCACATAATTTGATTCGTGTTATGAGCTTAGAATGTGTTAATTTGATTGAGAGTTTGTAATAATAGTTGGTGAGTTTGATTAGAATAATTAGTATTGGTGTTTGGGTTTGTATTAGTTCCTTCGGTACCACTATTAGTGTTGACATGAGCTTGAGAGGAACTATGAGAATTTGAAGCACTAGTGTTAAAAAAATTGTGAAGCAAAAGATGGACTAGTAAATGATCAATAGGAAGAAGCACTAAAATCATGAGTGCCTTGGGTAGGAAACAATGAAATAATGGATGGATGAAGAATAGTAGGTCTTATGAGAGGCCCACTAGATGTAGAACCAGCCATGCTAGTTGAGATACTAGGCATAAAGGTAGAAGAAGTTAATTAAGGAGATGTCATGGCATAAGAAGGGATCAAGATTGAAATAATAGGTTAAGAAGAAAAAAAATTAGTATCACCAAATCCAGTTGAGAAAGTGGATGTAGGAGAATGAGGTTCTTCAATTTAACAACTAATCATGAGGTTACACATGATATATGGATATTTCCCTCTATGCTAAGGAAATTCCATGATAAAGAAAAGAATTTAGGGAATATAATCTAACATAGATTGATATTATAAGAAGAGAGGGTTATGTTTCAAAGAGGTATTATGAGGATTCCCATAATTCATTATACAAGTTCTAATATAAACATTACTCGCATTCTCGAAAGGAACCTTACTTTGTCTATGGGAGACCCTATTAGGATTGGTAATTTCCATCATGTCTATTATCTGAGATTTAGTGTTTTCACAAAATAGATAGTCCATGATGAAAGGAAGAAAGGCAAAATGAGAAAGAAAATAATCAAAAAGTGACTGAAATTGAATTAGGTCAACCTGGTCGACCTAGTGCAAAAATAGGGACTGTGAAAGTGAACTAGGTCCACAAGATCGATCCAGTAAAGAAAATAGAAACCAACAAAAAGAGGGAAAATGCTTGTAAATAGTGTTATGTCAACCAGGTTGACCTAGTGCAATGTATAGGGGCTCAAAAATGTGATATTTTGATTGGGTTGACCTAGTACAATGAATATGAAGTAAAGGAAAGAGCTAATAACAAATTTTTGAAAATGAAATAAGATAGATTGCAGCTGAACTAAGAGACTAAATTATAAATAGTAAATAGATATTTAATTGAATTGACATTAGCCAATCCAATTAATGTGCATAAATCAAAACCTTATACCAACGCTATCTTATGCAAATTCTTGCACACACAATTGAGAAAAGAGCAAGCAAACAACTTAGAAAGTAAAGATAGCTATTTGGTCAACCTAGATTATTGATTAGATTATTATGAATGATTGTAAATGATAGGTAAGTGGATATAAGCAAGGTAATTGATAGAAATCTATGGATGGTTTCAAGTGATATTAGGATGAAAGGGACTATAGTGGCAATGATACAGGCTTGGTATTAGGGCCTACCCCCTCACTTCACACATCATAACAATAAGGGTTTCAGGTGATTAGCTAGAATATACCATTAACCATGATTTATACTTGACTAAATCTTGAATTCATCTTCCCCCTTGGTGATTAAATCTGAATAGGTTAGCCTGGGTAGTCAAATGTTAAAATGCTTGTTGATGTTATTGGATTTGACCATGTGTGCATAAAAGAGAAATAGTGAAACAAAGTAGTTAATTAAAAATATCTTAATTTGACTATGTGAACTATTCTAAACATGAAAACAAATAAATGAAAATATGTGATTAACATATAAGGTTAATTCCAACTTTGAAACAAGGTAAAGTAAAAAAACTATATGCACAACATATATAACTAGGTCGATAGGGTCAAGCTAGTACTATTGAAGACAAGGTATGAACAACCTTAATGGGTCAACCTAGTTGATCTAAAAAATAAAAAGAACACAGAACTAAGTGGACTAGGTCGATCTAATTGGCTATTTAGGGGTAGTTTTGAAGACTTCAAACATGAAAGGGAAGTACAAAATAGAAACAAAGAATAACAGACTGACCTTGATGGTTTAGAGAAGGAAAGGAGAATATTTGTAATATATAACCTTAGATAAATCTATCAAGAATATGCAAATTGGGTCGATCTGGTCGACCAAGAAATATAGAAACCTGCCAAAAAGTGTTAAAAATGCACTAGGTTGACCTAGTCAACTTAGTAGACTAACTTGGATGTTTGGAAAACTAACAATTGTTCTAGGTTGAGATGATCAACCAAGCTATATATGAACCTACTACAAAGTGGCTAAAAATGTACTAGGTTGACTTGGTCAACCTAATATGCTAAACTAAAAGTCCAGAAAGGGCTAAAACCCTGTATTGAGTCAAGCTAATTGATCCAGTTACCTATTCTTCTACATAGAGAAAAATAATTGGGTTGACATGATTGAACTAGTGAGTCAAAATATATGATATAAATGATGACAAAAAGAATGAAATAAATGAAATAAAAGTGAACAAATCTTAGAATAATTTGATTCACGTTCAGTTCACTAGAATGTATGCAATCATAATTGCAAGATATACATGAATTAATTTTAAATCGGATAAGATAAAACACACCTACACTTTTGATTGGGTATACATTTGTTAAGTAGAAGCATGACCAATATGGGGATCCACTAGACCTAATCAGGGGAACACTTGTATCACTTGTCACAATATATCATGTCAGGAAGGGTTCAAAAGCCTATAGTATAACACAGTCACACAAAGACCCTAAAAGAGTCTTATAATCTAATATTTCACTTATACTAGTAAAAAAAAAAGTAAACTATTCTAATAACAAGAAAAGTAAACTAATTAGTGCACACCAAAGCTTATGGATCAAAGTGGGGGTTGGAACAAAATAAATAAACAATAACTAAACTAAACATGTATAAGATACATATACACGCATCAATGTATATAGAATCCTAACACCTGGAAGAGAAGAATACATGCTACATTATGTATTTATTCTTACAAAGGATAAATAAAGTTAGGAATACTTACCTTTGAAGATGAACCTACCGATTCTCAATCTCTTCTTTGGCTAAGGTGATTTGCAAGAGATTGTTGTGGCTTGTGAGGATAACCAAGATAAATCAGCTCTAGGCTATATGACCTAGCTAAGCATCCAAAAAACATTTCCACAAGACAAGATTAGAGCTCCAAATAAAGTATTAAATCCTAAAGCTTTATTCCTCAAGTAGAATGGCTAATAAGCAAATGTTCATTTACACTTCTTCACTTGATTCTTTGCTCTTTTATAAAATAGGGTAAATGACCTTGTATATATAGTAGTATCTTGCCTTAAGAATTTTATATATGTCAACTGTACTAGGTTGAC
Source organism: Torreya grandis (assembly GCA_037957365.1). Lineage (NCBI taxonomy): Eukaryota > Viridiplantae > Streptophyta > Pinopsida > Cupressales > Taxaceae > Torreya > Torreya grandis. The sequence continues at coordinate 214,308 of JARHVA010005306.1, read as the reverse complement.
CAAGTTGACCTAGTATATTTTTAGGCTAATGCCTAAGGTTTGTGCTAGGTCGACTGCGAGGCTAAGAAACCAAAAGAGCTAAAATGTCCCTAAAACACACTAGGTCGACCTAGTGTATTGAATAGGTCAAAAGGATAATATGGAAATAAATGAAGGAATAAAACATGAGAATTATTGGAATAGATACGAAAGAGAAGAATAAGACTAGGGTTTAAGGTTTTATGAAGCTAGAGTGTAGATGACAATTGGAAAAAGGAAAAATAATATTACGAAGCATCGATGGTATACCAACCTCTTTCTTGATGTGCCCCTTAAGGTATGCACTTAGATATATTGAGACTCGACAGGTTCCTGTAATATGTGAAGTGTTTGTAATCAAATGAAGTTTGAAAATATTATGTGTATACACTTTGCACTCAAACTTGTAACAAACACATTGGAAACTTGTATTTGGATTTATGGATCCATCAATACAATTCATAGTCAATCTAATTCAATATTAAAATAGTAGGGGGTAAAAAACCTCATAAAACTTTTTTTATTAAATAGTTTATATTCTTTTTATTCAATAGTTAAGTAGAATGATTAACTTATGTTTCTGAATTATTTTTGGAAATTATCACTAATTAATTTTTATAATTGTGTAGAATGTGGCACTAATACAACATGGGGAGTATTGAAAAAACATGAGAGGAATTCCATAAATTCATATGGAAGACATCAAATGTATTAGAGTAGCTCAATGTAGAACAACAAACATTGCATAACATCTTCTATGTGGTGGCTAAGTCCATCAATTGGAGGAGGCTTGGAAGCAAAACAAATTTTAGATAACCTAATGGATTTTAATGGGTCTTTTTTCTCATATATTATAACATGGCCTATCCTTCTTACCACATTCTGATGGTGAGCTATGAGTACACAACATTCATAGACAGGCCGAATCATGATTTCTACATACAATGGTCATATGAATGGCCACATAATGATGTCAGTTTGCCTAATGTGTGGGGTACTAATGATGCTATTCAAACATATTTGAGGCCCTTATTTGATAATTTCTTACCAACAAAGGTGTCTAATGGCTAGGATGTCTGTGTGCATCCAAATCAAGTACATAATATTCTCATTGGTGTCAAACTACCATTGAAAGTACATTTCAAACTATATAGTTTTTGAAATAACCTATTTTAGGCCTCTGGCCTTTATCTAGTGCAACCATATGCATCATTGTGGAAGAGATACACAATCTTGCACAACACAAACTTTCCTCTCATACAACTGGGCCAAAGTATTTCAAGAAAAAAACCATTGTTTTTTACACACATGATCTAGAGGATGAAAGTGATGATGATTATGATCCAATTGATGAAAGTGGTGGTTCTAAGAATCAATAGAATAGTTTTATTAAAATATGTTTCAATATTGATAAATAATTTAATTTAATGGTAAATAAAGTACACATTTGTGTATTATATATTTATTGCTAATATTGATGTTGATTTTAGTTGTTGTTCTTAATCATAGTTGATGTTCTTCATGTTGATGTTAGTTATTAATGTTGAAGTTTCAATATTGCTGTAGAAAATAAGAAACTTATCTCATAATTTGCATTGTTCTTGATTATAATTTTTTTTTAAAGTTCACTACTTCATTGCTCACTATGTGGTTTATGGTTCTTCAACATATATTTAGGTTTAAGGTATCTAAACATGATATTTAACTCTATTTTTAGGACTCGAGGGAATTCAAATTAATCTTAATCTCTTCATGTAGGGTTTGAAAAGAATTTTCAAGTTTCATAAAGTTTGTATGGTTACAAGACACCTCTTTAATTCATTACATTTCCCATTTGAGCCTCCATTTAGCTTTTTTAGGAATATCTTTGTCTCACTCTACATTCAGGCTCTGTCTCAAAGTTTTGACATCACATAAATGTTTAAAAACACTTTCAAATGTTTCAAATCCTTTGAGTAAAATCCTTATACCTTTATAAATGTTGGATTATATTTCTTAATCTCGATTTCCACTACACTATCTATGTTATTACATCTTTTTTACACACAAACCCCATTTAATAAATCTAGAAGTGCCTTTTCATGATTTTATATTCATGGCTTTCTAAATATCATTGGTTTGTAAAGCCTATTCAGGGTCTCCAAGCTTGGTTCTAATATAAAATATCTTTTTAAAACAATTGATCTTTACTAGAACACTCTTATACTCCTCTTGATAACTTCTTGGACTTATTTATTTGCACAATGACCAATTACAAGTATGCAAGTCTTCTCCTCAAGTTTTAGATCATTGAAGGGATTTACCAACTCTTTATGAAGGTGATAGGTCTAAAGACACTTTATGACATATTTTAAAATTGTTCCCAACTCCTTTGATATCTTAATTAACCTCTTTTACTACAATTTGTATATTCATAGCCTAAGTATGTTCTTTCTAAAAGAACTGTGTCATCTTGAAACTAGTTAACATAAAAAGTAACAATAGGAATGATCTCACATATGTTTAATAACATAAAAAAAAGACTCACTAGATTCAAACTAAATTTCATAAAATAATACATTGTGAAATATTTCCCCTTGAGCAAATAATGAGTAGTTAGTCTTTATTTCTATGCACATAACTCAGGGTTATAGACCTATTATTAAAACTTGAAGTCACCATTCATATTGTTTTGGGTCTTGACCCCTTATTTTTTTAGTACACATGAAAAAATGATAACAAAACAAAAATTGAACTATTTTTGAAACAAATGTAACTACCTAAATTACCTATAAATAGTCATTTTCAAGACATTTGACACCTTGGTGCATTTAGGACACACATACCATTTTTTATGAACATTCATAAATAATCCAACCTGTATGTTATAGGATCAATCAAGTTCTCAATTAATATAAAATTTCCATGGCTCTAAAAATGCCTATAAACTATTTAATTACCACTCATTTTTTATTAGTTTATATTTAAAAATAAAAGTAAGCCACATGATTAGAAGAAGCTACAAAAATAGGTCAGGAGGACACTCGAAGGACTTTAAAAGCCATGACGAAATAACCCATATACTTATCAATAAGATGAAATAATAGACTTTCATAATAAGTCAATTTGTATTTTTTTTAAACAATTTCTAAACAGAGTCATATGTTTATTTATAAAGGACTTAAATACACAAGATAAACTAAGCAACTAGTGGAAAATAAACATAGATTTTGTAGATTAAAATGTGAATAAGCTTTTATTTTAATTGATTTCCATCCAAATTCATAAGCATACATCATGGGATACTAGATACATGAGTTGTTTCACACAACTAATTATCATTGTTTGTGTATGGAATACCATGTCTATTGGGAGACTTCCCATTGGTTTGTGCAAATAAGATATTGAACTCTACCTTCAAAATATATATTTGTTGTTGATATATAGAAACTATTCCTTCGTGCTTCATTTTCATGGCATGCATAGTCTCTACCCTTGCATCATGGAGTGATTTTGTGTAGGCATGGATAGGTTATAGATTGACAAACTTTATTTCAACATCCATCTTCTCATCCCTCAGTGTGAGAAATACAAAATACAACTTCTCAAACTCCATGGTCTCGTCAACCTATGTAGTTTTTAACTTTATAACCTTTTCCCTTACATCATTAAGAATCTCAGTTAAAAATTGGTTTTCCCTCTTCAGTGATTGGTTTTTTTCAGTCATTAGTGATAGTTGCTAACCAAGATGTTCTTCTACACCCATTGCATTCTAGGATCCCATCCTTGTGAGATGTTCTTCCTTATCTTTAGGTAATTGGGTAAACACATTCTCTTCTAGATTTGGGACTTTGTCTAAAAAATTAGGATACACATGAAAGTAAATGATAGTATTTAATATTTTCATCATTGAAAAGTTAAAAAAATTAGACGTAAACGAGGGTCCATGAGAATATTATGAATAGTTTTCTTACACACAAAAAGTTTCGTAACTTAAATTAAAACAATGAAATATTTATATTGGAGTATGAAATCTTTACCTATGGCATGGTCATTCTAATGTATTGGAGTGTTTCCCCATTCCTTCTCACCCCTCTTCCCTTGCCTCAAACCATGCGCCATAGTCATGAAAAATTATTTTGTTGATTTCTTGAATTTATAAACACATGATATGGTACAAAAGAACGTTAGAGAGACATACCATGCATATGAATATTATATTGACTCTTCCTTACCATGGTTACTTTTATAAAGAGATAGAGACATCCAAACATGTAAATTTTGTCACCAACATGTGAAAGAATGAAAGGAGAATAAGGTATACATGTGAATAAGATAGATCACCAATCAAAAACATCACATACCATACATGTAAAAAATATAAGATGAGTACATGGGAAAAACAATGCATCATTAAACCACACATGATTTTGCAATACATTAGTAAATGCAAATTAACCACCAAACCATTACTTGAATCGTATATAAATAGAAAACTACATATGTAGCACACACCAAAAATGAAGCACTTGTATTCAAGTCTCCTATCAAAATAATATGTTTGACCATACATCAAACATATTATACATATTATGCCAAAATATATGTATATAAATAATAGTGTCCATGGAAATAGCCTCAAGGTAGTATCAATGTTCATGTCATGACCTTTAGGCCTTTAGAAATGGACAAATAAGTGGAAATGGTCAACCACATGAATGCATGAATATGCATGTCACCCTAGACACTTGAATTTCAAAATGTGTAGTTTAGAAATCTCAAAAAAATACAAGAATAAGACACCAACATCAAGAATAAACTTGTTGGTTTTAGTAAATAAGAAGTAACTATCATACCTCGTAAACATGGTTCATCCATGCCTAGTGCAAACTCATCTCCACCAAAACATTATATGCAATAACAATATACATCACTATAAAAATATGTAATGGCAAGGTTCAAAAAAGGTACCAAGAATAGACGAGAGTGCATATAATATGTAGTCATCATAAGAAGTACAATATCAATTTGTGAGGCAACCTATCTTGTGCACTTTCATTTATTACATCACCCCATGAACATATCTACTATTCCAAAAATTCCTTTATCTTAAAGGAATGTGACCCATATGACTAGAATGGGCTTGAGGGTCATCACTTTGTTCTTAGAATGGTGATTGTTGCAGAAATATCAATGTTAATATTGAGTAATATGAATTAAATTTAACATTAACTTTGTGAAAACTAATAAACATATTGCATTTAACATGAGATCTATTATTGCATGCACGTTGTTTTTTCTCCACCCATTCTCTTTCTCACTCTATTTTTCAACAACATTATCTTCACTAAATATAATCTTCCCTTCTTCATGTCATGTTTTGACATGAGTCGTATGAAACCATCTCATCTTCGATAGTATTCAAGGCTATCTCAATGAGATAACATAGTGCAAATATATCTTTCATATCCATCCATGATATTTATAGCATAACTCTCTTGTTGATACTCTATTTTTTTAAGAGTTGATCTATTGGCCTCCATTTTATTTGTGTTTTGTTATTTATCTTCCCTTAGGCATACATTTCTCACTTTTGGCACACACAAGAGGCCTCCTTAGAATGGATTATCGACCATTAATCTTATGATTATGAGTGTTAAGCCTATCACATGAAAAAATGGATGGCCACCATCATCTCCAATTGTGTTTGATGGCCTCAATAGTCAAAGGTACAAATTTATCCTCGCAATACCCCAATCCTCAATTTTTTACTTTCCTACATATTATCCTTCGATAAGGAAAAGATGTGAGGGTAAGAGCATAAATTAATAAACAAAGTATTATTTCATCAAACACAATATGATGTTAAAATCATAAAATAATAAACATGAGATAACATCATCAAATATAATCAAATATTCTTACAACATTCAGTTCCTCCTCCATTTTAGATTGTGAAGCACCCAAAAGCTAATCACCATCATCATCATCAATATCCTCATCATCATTTTCATCAAGGTCATATGACTCCACCTCATCCTACCACATAGGTGGGCATATATATGTGATTTTAAATCCAAACATATATGGAACAACAAACACAGGGCTATGAGCATGTCAAATGAAAAAGAGACTAGAAAAAATACACACAATTGTAGGGATAGAATCATTATGCAAGTGACTATTATCCATGTCCATGTGTCTTTCCTCCACCCCTTCCAACTAAAAAACACAATAAAACATATAAAAATGCATGGCATGTCAAGAGAATTCTAATCTTGATTGTTGTAAGATAGAAGAAAGAAACAGTATTTAACATGAGGAGTAATAAAACATTAAGGGAAACCAAATGTTCCCATACATCTCTTGAGAAATAATTATTAGATGCCTTAGGGATACCTTCTTCACCTTTAGTGTAATCCACCCCCTCCTCTTGAATTATTTAAAAATATATAACATATAAAAATAGGGATGCATAGTTTGTAATTTTTGAACATGGCAAATGAAAGAAAGAGTTAAAAAATATGAACATTTGTAGGGATGAAGTCATTATACAGGTGACTATCAGCCATGTCCACATGTCTCTGCTCTACCCTTCTCAACTAAAACACAAAACAAAAACAAAATATAAAAATGCATGGTGTGTTAGTCAAAAGTATTGTAATTTTAACTTTTGTAAGAGGGAAGAAAGAAAAATTATTTAACATGAGAAGCAATCAAACATTATGGGCAGCCAAATTTTCCCATACATTTCTTGAGAAACAATCATTGGGTGCTTCATGGACACCCTTTTTCACCTTTGGTCTACTCTACCCCCTCTTCTTGTAGTATTAAAAAAGGGCAATGTAGCAAATCAAAATAGGGATGCATGGTTCACAAATATTGATCATTTTACATATACGAAAAGAACATTAAAGTAGGCATTTAAAATACATAGACCATCAATAAAATTCCCTATATTATCCCCTTGTTTGTATCTTTATTTGATAAATATTCCATCTTACACTGGGATTGTACCCCTAGTTGTTCATGGGTAGGGGATATTTGTGTCATAACAGTGGGAATACCATCCCTAATTTTTGATCCTCCATATAGCTTCCTCCTTCAATCTCCAAGGGGGAAAGGGGAAGATCTAAACTGATCACTTACACATAATGAGGACTTCTGAATGACTTCTTTCTCCTAACATAATGCATGTCACAACAAATTAACATCAACAAAAAATAATACAACTCAAATTCATGTTCAAGTACAGTAGCTAAAAATGCATACCATTTATTCGGTCCCAACATAAAGTTCATTGAGATAATCATCTAATTACCACTCATGCATCTTAAATCTATAGTAGTTAATATTCAAAGTATTTTTTGCCAACAAACAAAAATTTGAATTCAAATAAGTCAATAATATGCTTTATAACACTAATCCTTCCCAATGAAATGCTTATAGAAATCACCGTAAACGTCACCATTAGATTACAATGGTGTGTTGGTAAGTAGGGTAATTTGACTAGTTGTAAATGTAATGTAGCATTCATAGAATAATTAGACCAACCACTATTTATGAAATTGACAACCTATATTGAAAGTACATATTTTGAGCATCCAACAAGGAAATGTACATATGAGAAGGCATTACATTTCTATAGATAGTGTAAGTTTTTAAAGCAGAGATTGTCTTCTCACATTATAGAAACATATATACCAGTTCATTTGGAAACAATCTATATAATATGGAAATGCCTCATTGGATTTCAAGGACAAGTTAAATGAAACTTTTTATGTAGTAGATGAGATAAACTAAATGTAATGGATACATTACATTTTGAAAACTTTAAAAGAACCAAAACATGTCTGTTATAAACTTCAAAGGTTAGCAATAATATTTTTGAAGCTTGAAATATCAAGTCCATGGAGATTGTATTCAAAAAATAACATTTTAGTTGCAACTTCTATGAAAGATGTTGATGGAAATATTTAATAAGCTCACTGAACATTCTGAATGAAGAAGTCAACAATAGTAAGTACACATTGCATAGTACAATAGGAGTATTACAAACACAAACATGAATTCACACACTCTTACTTTGTGGAAGTCTACACAAACACATGAAATATGATAAGAATAAGACTTTTAATGTACTTAAAATCACACATACATGATGACCCCATCACAAATAATAAAGTACATTTAGGCACTTGTAAGAATAAATACACAGTAAATAGTGAATAAACACACAAGAATTAAAAATAGAGTTCAATAAATTAAAGCTTGGAAAATACTATAAAGGCTCTTATACACCATACAATGGGAGTACATCAAACATAGCTTCACACACTCTTAATTTTTTGAAGTTTGCATAAACACATAAAATATGATAAGAGTAACACTTTTAGTGTACTTAAAATAACTCATATATGATGACCCCATCACAAAGAATAGAGTATATTTAGGCACTTGCAAGCATAAATACACATGAGATAATGCATAAAAACACATGAATTAAAAATAGAGGTGAAGATATTAAAGATTGGAAAATACTAGAGAGGATCTTATACACCTTTTTCTACCCTATTGAATAGCTCTCCTCCTCTAAATTCATAGTTCATATGACCCAACATGTAAGACCTTTTCCTTATGTATAAAAATAGCTTATTAACAAAGAGAAAATCATGGGTGAGATTAACCTTATGTATAGTGGGCCTTTTCCAAGGAGAAACGGGTTCTAAGAAATAATAGGTATAGGTAAAAGTGAAGACATATGTCCTTTGAAAGGATTTATTACAATCTTCCCTAATTTTATTTGCATTTTCATCTAAATAATATATGCAAGGGAGGATTATGAACACATTGTGAATGTGCTTATTTGAAGCATTTTCCTTTTTTTCCCATACCTATTCTTGCTCCCTATGTTTTGTATTTTTCTGTGTTAATAATTTATGGATTCAATTTTTTTCACATTTATAAAAAACCTCTAGGATTTCTTTCCTTGTTCAGTTTATTCAATGACCACTTGCCCGTCTGTGATCACAAATATGAATGAAACTATCCTAAATAAGTTAGGGATTTAGTTTTATGTAGGGTCATATGCACCATTATCTTTTATAGAGGGTCATATGCACTATCATTTTAATAAGGTAACACTAAGATTTGATTTCTTTTGTCCATTAAAGTGATAATCTATTAAAGGATATTCTATGTTTAAATAATACAAATTTGTTTCCTTTGAAAAGGAAGACTGAATATGTGTTTTTTATGAGAAAAACAACTTGTAAATTATGTGGAAATTTAAGAATACTATTTATAAATAGAGTTCATAAACATAGTTCCCAATCATGTAAACCACTATGTTAAGACACAGTCTATAAATAACCAAGGGTAACCTTGTAAAAGGTCATATAGAAAACTCAGATAGAATGAAATGATCACTTGACTCTATGAAAATCGTAAAACCATTCACAATTTACCTTGATGTTTGACTAAACATTGAATCCTCCACTCTTATTTAGATTTCCTCCATTTGAGATATCTCCCTTCACCTCAGATCTAGTAGAGAGCGAATGGTGATGGACATCTACTTGGCCTTTAGGCTTGGTATTACCCAATTAATAGTAAGTCATAGGAGATTAAGTCAAAGATAAGAAAAAATGATTATCTACAAGTTAGGGCATGATAATAGAGCATTATCATCACATGATTCACATGCGAAGTTGGGTCCATGCCATGTGACATGTTCAATGACACCTACATAGTCATGGTTTGTATTCAGGTCTTAGGTGATGGTTGATTGGTAGTGAAGTTGGAGACGACTGTAGTAGGGATGATTAGAAAAAAGTGATGGTGTTAGAATCAATTTAACTATGGTTTTGACTAGTTTAACTAAAATTATTTTTAATTAGCAACCAACCCCCAAAGACCAACCCCTCAATGACCACTAATGACCAGCCCTTGATGACCAGCGTGCACTGAGAGTTGGCATATGTTGTTTAAGCTCTATCAATTCCTTCTATGACTATCTAGATCATTATGAGAATAATTAACTAAGGAATGAACACCTGATAGGGTGTTTATTCCTTTGAAGGCTTTCTTAGTAGTTGTTTGAGGGAAACCAATTCCAATTTGGTCATGATACAAGGTAAACTTTCAAGGGAAAGTGGGTAACAATGTCTAAAAATATCTTGCATAAAAAAACCTCTCAACAGTATATATGATGACACAATCCTAAATGGGTCTTTTATTTTTTTAAATCATTTTAGTGCTAAAAAAACTTGAGTTGGTATTTTAAATATCAATACTCCATTCAATGTTTCTAGGAGAATGAAGCTTGCATACATCTTTATTCAGGATAATTCTTATTCTATGTAAAATTGAATGGAAAAATCCAATTAGATTTTAATAATATTTGAACATGGTTTCATGTACAAAAAATACCATGTAAGTCTTCAATAGTTTTAAAGTACCAATAAAATCTTGATAGGATCTTATTGATAAAAGGTGCATCATTTTAGACTCTATATAGTCTGATTATGTCTACTTCTAGGTAGATGTTCCAATTTTTAGGATTATTTACATTCTTTGAATTCATGGGTGAAGTGAAAATACCCAAGAATTTTTTGAAACAATGGGAGAATGAGAATGGACATTAGGGAAGATCAGAAGACAATCTATTCCATTCATATAAGGTGAATGACATTGTATTCGGGGGCACTCACTTAACAAACTGATAATGGTAATGTCACAACATGTTTCCACAATTAGAAAGAAAAATATTAACCACATATATGCATCAATCAATTCCAATTATATAAATTTTCTATCAACAAGAAGTATAATACATTATCCCTTGAACTCCAAGGAATATTGTCTAACAACATTTTAGAAACAAGTTTACAGAAAAAGGGAACACTAAATCAACATCATACAAATGTGAATCCACTCTATGGATTTTAATGATGTCAAAGGAAAGTGAAATAGTAATAAATCACCTCTATATTAACTAAAACTTCTTCCTAATCCTCATAAACGTATGAGGTGTCAATACATAAGCAAATTTCAAACACATAGGAATCCTCAACCAAGATAACTACACTCTGCTATAAGAAAATTCACACCACACTAGGTGGTACCAATCTAAAAATGATCTTATAATATTCCCACTCCTAGGATTAATGTTCATAAGACATAAAACTAATGCTCATATACTTAAGTGAGAATCATCCCATGTTTTTTAAACACTCACAACACAAAACACAAATGGTGAAGGTGATTTGATTACGAAGTAAGGATGTAATCATCTTCGAGGTGTTTGATTTAAGTGATCAAAAACTACTGTATAAATATATTGTTAACAAATCATGAACTATGATGTATACTCTACTACTAAACATTGATTATAATCATCACCATTGAGACACTCAATAAACTAACCCCTTAAAAACTTGAAGAGGGTATGAATGCTCCTAAGGTATACCCTCAATATAACACACACATTTAACTATTCTTCTTTTTGATAAATAGAAGGATACCAAAATGATAATGGACTTTTTAAGTCCTAGAGTTTGAGCCATAACTCTGATACCACATGTAACAAACTCACTGGGTTTGACATAAAAAAACATGATAATATTTTTTTAAATTTTAGAAAAACATATACTTTCATTGGATTACACCATGAGAATCTAATTAATGACCACATAAAATAATTTAAGTATAATAACTTTAAATAAATCATGTGACATCATACATCATTGATCACTAACATCATAAGATACACATCTTAATTGGTTATAGAAGGTAAACATATATATCCAT
>JARHVA010005306.1:175000-195000 GCA_037957365.1 Torreya grandis | reverse complement strand
TGTGTTTATTAGTTTGAAAAAAATGAGTAAGGATTTTTCATGTGTCTTTTAGACAAAATAGTCACAATGAGTTTCTCATTAATATTGGTTTAACTAGTCTCAATGACTATAAGCCTTAAGTTCTTCACTTGAGTGATGAATTCCTAAATGTAAGGATAGTTTATTGAATTCATAGCATTAAGCTCATTTTCCACTTGGCATGCCCTCATCTTACCGTGTTTTCAAAATAATGCCTCCAAGGCAATCCAAACTGTATAAGGTTCTGTGACACTTTGAAAATGAAACTTCAATTTAGGGGATATTGGTTGGTCAATAATGTCTATCTTTTATTTGAATTTCTTTTTTCTAATTCTATCATTTGATAGTATCAAAAGATGTATCTTCTTCTTTCATTATAATTTGGTAGAAGCTCTTAGTTAAGAGCACATCAATAATGTATCCTTCCCAACTGAAATAGTTGGAACTTGATAGGTTTATATTTTTGTCCACCTTTGATAACACAAAAAAATGAGTGTAAATAGACCCAAAATAATTTTAAAAAATTGTTTGTGAAAGTAGACATTAATTTTGATTGACTTGTCAAGAAATCATAACTATACAACCAATTTATGGGCAAAAATAACATTTCTAAAACAGTGATTCTAGGATTACAAATTAAAAATATTATATATAATTATATATGGAAACAATAAATACTCATTAAAATGATTATCTCAATGAGAAAATCATGACGGTGTAATCTCCTTATGGCCCACAAAAATAATTTTATCTTTTTTATTCACATGGAAATGTTGGTCTATAGCCTTCTCACACATAGCAAAAAAATCTAAGAAACCTATTTATACTAGAAACTTTCCCTCTGCTTTGCCCTTTCACTATTCCGTTTTGAAAACTAAAACCCCAAAATGGATATTGAAATTGAATCTAAATAGGGAATATTGTAACAATACAAATTTAGGAATATAACTAGAGTTGTTTTTGGAAATACTATGCGGAGGTTTGTTTGATTTTTAAGATCTTTGATATATGAATCCAAATGTATAAATAGTGAATAGGCCTAAAGGGAAATGACTATAGAGGTTTACACAATATGATGGCTGCACTATCTTGCCTCTAAGTATGTAGATAGTAACTTCATAGGGATAATCATTTATCATTACACCATAGAATCAAATGGTTGAGAGGTTTCTTATTAGAAAAAATAAATAATCATAATAATTTCATAGATCTATATACAATATTGTTTGATGGATTGAGTATTGGGGTAGTACTCATCATACCTTAGATCATGTTAAATAGGTTATCACTTCACTTGGAATGAAAACTCTAGTGAGTTTTACAATTGTCAGAGTATAGTTCTAATCTAGAGAATTTCTAGGAAATGTGTTTTTCAACCTTTAGTACCCCACTATGTTCACCAATTTATGACCATGTAATGTCCCATATGGGCTAGGTGAGATCACAATATTGGTTATATATATGAAGCCACTTAGTTTGGACCTAAAATTTAAGTTACATAAAATATAAATAGTAAATCTAAAAAATATACAAAAAAATAATGAAAAGTTGCATACTCAATCTTTAAACCTATATAAAGAATAAGGTAAATCTTATATATCTTTGATTCCATATTAAATATTTGGATATGGCCAAAAATTATGTCAGCAACCATATGAAAAACATCATTAATACATGCATAAATAAATTTATAAAAAACATAAAAACAAGATAACATATATTTATCCAAGTAACATAGATACTTCTTTTGATTAAGAGCACTAGCTTCATTATGTCAATATAATAGTAACTCTCATCCATAATCTCTCACCTGCTAGCCCTCTATGTTCTTGTATAAATGGGAAAGGAGGTTAGGGTTAGGTTATGGTGACTAGTTAAACATAGAACGAGACAAAACTAATCGATTAAGTATTTATATAATTGATAATAGTCTTTAACAATAGGTTATGGATAAGTATGTACCAATTAGTTCCTATCTTTGAATTACAAATAAATACTAAAAATACATCTAAAAATTATACAATAATGTATGATTAACTAAATACACTAACAATTACCTACTATGACACTTTCACTCCATTTCAAAGTTCTCAATTCAATCACTAGCTCTCAATAAAACTCAACTAATGGTTTAATATTATTTGTTTGTATTTTATATGGACAATAAAAATTTTAAAAATAATTGCATATAATTTGTCCATTCACGGTAATATTTAATCATATCCCATAATTTGTAAATTTTAAATTAAAAATTATAATGGCAGTGAAGGGGAAGTGCATGTAATTAATAAATGGGGTCCGAAAGATGTGTCAAGGTGAAGGAAGTAGTTAAATTGTAAAATTTCAAAGTGTTTAAATGTTATCCATTGAATAAACCTAAAATATATATGAGGGGCACGTTTTCTCATAACTTATTAGAAAAATGGGAGAAGGTAAGATTTGGCTAACTAAGATTTACTAACTCTTCCAAAGTCAATTCAATTGTAAAAACATCAAAAGTTATTCCAATAGTGTTATAGTCGATTTCAAACTATCAATTATCTAAATTAAACCTAAGCCTCCTCATAATATGATTCTTCTCTTTTCTCTTCAGCATAAGGACATAAATGAATTTTTTTGGGTTAATATTGCCCAAGAATAGTCAATATATCTCTATAGGTTTTTCTGAACATATTATTGTTACCCTTTCCCTTTTCACTTGAATATCAATGAATAAGGAAACAATATGCATCCTAATTTATGTCTATTGATGTGATATATTCGTTCTTCCACAAGTTGTGATTATGTAGAATTATGTTCTTTAGGTTTTCAATTATTCTTAGCTTTCCAGTCATTCTTAACCATCACATATTTTCTTAAAAATGAAAAATTAAATTTTCCTAATAATATAAAATGCTCTTTAAAGAGTAATTTTAGATGAGGACTTCATGATAAAAATGCCTTTGACATAATTAATACTCATAAAATATAATAATTAAAAATTCTCTTCAAAAATAAATCTTAAATAAAACATTCACAATGAAAATACTTCCAACATAATTTATACTAATAAAATCTAAAAATCAATAATTTTTATTATAAAAAAAATCCAATCCTCACCTTTTATTCAATCATGTCCTTTAAATCCTCTAGCATTTTAAAAGTATGACATCTTTAAAATTGCTAAAGAAATTTGTTTACCCTTGGATTTTTAAAAATCTGATTACTTGGAAAGCATCTTAAAAAAAAACCCCATTTAAAAAATCTAATGTATTTAACAATTAGTCGGAGTATTATATAGTGGCGTGAAGGCCCCATATTTTTCTCACATCAGACAAAAAAGAAGATTATGTTTTTTCGCCACCATTTGCATGCTTACAAGTGGATGGTTATGTAGACCACTGGTAATATGTTGAATGGTTGATAATTGGAAGATCTAGTATCAACATTATGTGTTCACATGAAGGATGCTAAAGAGGCCACCTGTGGACAGAACTGTGGCAACCGTTCACTACAACATTTATTAACCTACTTCTACACTGCCCCTTCTATGGGTTATGTCAAGAAATTGATTCATATGTGATTTGTTTGATGCAAAGACCATCTAGGTGTGCACCAGGTGTTTTTCTTTTTTTCTTCAACAAATTCAAAACACATATTTGAAGTTTTTGCTATGAAACAGCGTTTAATTAGCATATTTTATCTTCTGCTCATCCTTATTATTATATTCCCATTTCAATATTGAAACCCTATAATTTTAAAAGGAGGAGGTGAGTTTGTAAGCGTACTAGAGATATATGATAGGATTATAATTTATATCAAGAGCATTACAAGATTTTTATCACCGGTAAACAATAATTCATAAAGTTAATCACTTTTTTAGAGTTTTGAAATGAAGTTAATCTTTAAAAATACTTACGAATAAATTTTTGTTTAAATGCTGGAAAGTTTTGCTCCATTTACCGAACCCCATGGTGTAGCTGAAAAAACATAAAGTTTTGCTCTTGAGACAATTTTAATACAAGGACTATCCCTCTTGTTGCTCACATTTGTTGTGCTTCCAGTGGAAGAAAATCAGGGAATAAGAGTGCTGAAAATTTGAAAAGTGTCTTGCATTGCTATGTTGATAGGCGTCAGGTTATAAAAGAATGTTTTTTAAGATAGATAAAAAAAATTGTGTTATCTGACTACAAGTTTCACGTAATTTTTCACAAAATAGGGTTAATCTGCACTGATACCCCTTCCCTTATTGCAATATTTGTCTTGTGTCATCTTTTAAAAAAATAAACAATATATAAAAATTCAAAATACAATATAATTCTGCATAATTTAAAAATAGATTATTTTCTATAATATATAACATATATTATACATATATTATTTAGCATTAAGGGGTATAAACATTATTATTTTCTAATTTAATTTTTCCTCCAAAGTACAAAGAAAAAGTCTACCTATTCATGGTAATTCGATTTGTCGTATGAAAAATTAAAACAAACACCATAAAATTAGAAAATTATGTGTGCCAAAAGTATCCACAAATTGAATCCATTCTTTTCTTTCCATTATTATTTCATTCCTCCAAAATAAATTATCCTGCCAACTGCAAAAAAGAGAACAAAACAATATGCCCAACTACGTTTTAATTTTTACTTCCCAGTTAGCTCCTTCATTGTGGATAGTGAATAAGTATGTCCAGAAAATCTTATTAAATATCGATATATTTATAGTCTGGCCAAGACATCTGTTGGATATCAGTGAAAGAGATAGGAGGCTATATACATGACATAAAGCATGCATAGCTTAGGTTTTGACATCTTCCTAGCATTGCATTCCACCCTTCCCAACTAAAGTTAAATCATTAATAGCTTTTGAATCGATAAACTATAATAATTGCAGTACATTCTAACCGACACGATGACATTTTTCTGGATGACAAATAAATATTTACTAGACTATTTATTGCACAAATACTACCTGGCTTAAACGCTAAGCACCACACCAGTCGTGAGAACATATTGCTAGAATAAGTGGGTTACGTACTTCTATAAATGCACCCTTTTGAGTTTTAAGATATACACATTATAAAAATATAACTATATGGTCAAAAGATCATGTCACCAAGTCATATATTATTTATATATATACACATTATATAAATATAACTACACCTAGATAGTCGATTATATGTGTGAAGGGTGAAAGTTTTGTGATTTAAATAAATGAAAAATTGGATAAACCTCTACACCTTAATTTGGTCTCAATACTGCCTACAAACTAGATTTTTCTATTCTCAGTTACATTTTTTATTAATATTTTCTTTGAAATAAAGTCAACTTTCTATCTATATATGACAAGATGTTTCATTGTGATTGAATATACCAAAATTTTATTTTGTGAACTCTAACAGTTAATCCACCCAATGAAAAATCAGATTCAATACGATCTCCAAACATGGGAAAAAAACTATATATTATTCAATCAATGGTTTTTACCTGTATTTCGTGCTTTAAATTGTATATTATGATTAAAAAATAGTGTGTTGCAAATATATATAATGTAACAATATATTAAATTTTAATTTTGTTAATAATTTCTCATCTAATTTAAAGATATATCTTATAAAATACACAGAACTATTGTTTAAAAAAATATTATATTTTTATTAAAAAATAAGAATAAAAAAATATTATAGGTACACAAACAAATTGGTAATCATGATTAATTTAAAATTCTATTTAGAAAAATATTGTATTCTTATTAAAAAATTATATATATATATATATATATATATATATATATATATATATATATATATATATATATATATATAAAGGCACACAAAAACATTGATAAGCACGATTAGTTTAAAACTCCATTTTTCAGTTTTTGAATCAATTCGTCTATTTTAATTGCTTGATTTTAACTTTATATTAAGAATGTTGGTTTAATTAAAATTTCATGTTTGAGGTTCTGAATCAATTAGCTCATTTCAATTGTTTGATTTTATTTTTATACTAAGAAATTTGGTCTCATGGATATTTAACTTTTTTTGGAATAGAACTCTACATTTGATCATGGTGGATTTGAAATCAAATTAATCCACCCATAAATTTAATTTACATTAAAAGGTAATAAAACTTTACCTAGAATAGAAATTTGTATTTGAGCATTTTGAGATTTGAACTCGAATTAATTCAATCATAAATTTAAGTCCACATTGAAACATTAAACAATATAATTAACTATGTTGGTCAATTAGATTCTTTTTCACAATTGCGATGTTTGAAAGTTTAGAACTATATTTATACTCAGTAGAATTCATCCTCCCACATATATGTGATTTACACAGACCATAGCACTCAGGGGTGTCTCTGTCATGCCAATATTTGGTAGTTGTTAAACCAAGAACAAAAGAACTAAGGCTGTCAAGTGTATATTAAACAATGAACCATTAACTTTTACGCCTTCTCTTATATAAGATATAAAACCAAATAAAAATATTAAAAAGACATTGAGTTTTAAAACAAAGGCTATAGAGGTTCGGCTAACTTCTATCTTATCTGAAAAATCTTTTAAAAATAAAATGGAAAAATGTTTTCTTACAAAAAAATGATTATATTTTATGAGTAAAGGTAACATAAATGTAGTGATATGGCAAAGAGATCCAATGCTTTTTGAAGTGAATCCCTTCTCAATGTTAATTATCAGTGCTTCTCAGATTATTTTCAACTACATAATGAAATAGTTATATATCAAGTGAAAATGTTGTCAGGCTATAAATTTGATTGAAATTGAAGACAAAAAGGTAGGATGAACATCAAACCAAAATCCTAACAAGATAAGAATTTTATTTTGGGTAATCTGTTGTTGTAGTAAATCACATCTTGATAGATTTTTTTTTTTGTGTACTTATATCTAGTGCATAAAATTTATAGAATTGCTTTATGTTCAGTTTTGTAGTGTAATCCACCTATTAAACAATAAGATGTAGAAGCCATTTCCTTATTATTTTTATACCTGTATGTTACGTACACAAATCACCTTATTTACTGACAAACTCAAAAATCGATAAATATTTTAAAAGGATTTGATTTGTACAATAGTCATATATATATATATATATATATATATATATATATATATATATATATATACACACACACGTAATTCAAGAATAGTGATATATTGGTGAATAATAATTATAATATTTCGTATATTGCATACTTATTTATTATTTACGTATAAGTGTGATTATTAAAAAGAAATGATCAACCAAGTTTATTATGTCTATAGTTGAATTAACAAATAATATTTGACATATGAATTAGCCTAGACATATCACCTTAATTCTGACAAGCTTAAAAATTGGTAAAAAATTTAACAATGTTATAGCATAATCATAATCGACAATGAGATTTAAACATGAGAAATAATTTAATATTAAATAATATGAAATCATACAATACAAAATGGTTTATATATCCCACGATGGTCCCATCTTCTATTGACAAAGACTATGTTTGATGTACATTATATAACGAGCTTACAAATTGAATCCCTTTATTTGATCGTCTCGTCACATAAGAGAAAATATTCTCGCTTGACAATCAATCTAGGTGGAAGGGAATGTAGTGAGTTAAAGGAGAATATACCCCACAAAAAAAAATACTTGACAAGCACAATACGATATAAAAATTTCTGTGATGTGAGAATTTTTACATTAATCTTTACATAATTGAGTTTTAAAATGATTAACATTATTTGAATTTTTACATTTTAAATAATATCTTTTACATTAATAATAAAATGTTGTTGGGATAGCAAATGATAAAAATAATCTATCACAATATGATAAATATAAAAAAAAATATATTTTAAAATTGAAAAAAAATATATATTTACCAAATATATTTACAAAAATAAAATTACTTCTCTGACTTCTCTTACACTCAAACAATGGCTAGTTAAAAGGCACTTATACATGGATCAAAGTTGACAACTACTAATCTAAAAGGTTCAAACCAACCCTTAATAAAGTTCAAATCTGTAAAAATTATAATTTTTTTTCAACAAAATCTGTCAAAATGACTCCTCTTAGTTCATTTCCCTTCCAAAAAAATGGGATCTTTTCTCAATCCGGATGGAACGATGATCTTTCGTAATGCGTGCAAATTGTGATCCTTTGTAAGGCCCACTTATTCGGGAATTTTCATTTTTTTGATCGTGTGAGAGGGTCAAGGTCTTTGTGCATGACAACACCAAGCCACCTTAGTGCGCATTTATTGAGGTGTTTTTTGGGTCTTCTCTGAGCAAGAAGAGCTGCTCATTTAGTGTTAAATGTCCAGTTAGTTCCACATTCGCTATCGTGAGAAAAGCAACTTGTGTAAGTTTTCCATTTCCACATTCTTGGTGTACGTTTTCCATTTCATTCCTTTCTTCCTAGTCGTTCACCGATGTAATCGGCTACTCAACCTTAATTTTATGGCTTGTCACTCCCTCTCACCTTTTGTAGGTGAGATGTTTCCTAAGAACGAATGCGAGAGGAGCGGCTTGTTTAGTGTTGAATGTTCAGTCACATCCACATTTACGTGAAAAAGTGGTTTGTGTTCAATTTTTTCTAATTTTTCATATATGTAATCGGTTATTCAACATTAATTTTATTGGCTTGCCACTCCCTTTCATCTTTTGTAAGGGAGAAACATCTTAATGCTCATCTTTTTTCCATGTATTTGGAAATTAGATAGACTCCATTTTGAATGAGATAAGGACATCCAATATTTGGTAGATGTTACTATTCTGGAATAAGTCGTAAGATTTATTTGTCAAAGAATCAAAAGTAGTTTATTAGTTTTGAGTTGTATTTTAAAATAATAAAATTTATTTTTTCAAATATTTTTTAGTATTGGGTATTTATATAAATCAACCTTTTTTAGTTTTCATTTCACCAAATTCTCTTCGAATATAAATTTATCGTCTTCTTTTTAATATCGTTTAAAATTTGAATTTTAATAAGTACTGTGACAATACACCTTATCATCATCCACATCAATTAAACAGAAATTAACTTTCATCTTATTAACATAATATTTACAAAATTATTTAAATTATACAATATACCAAAACTTCTTAAATCCCATCTTTACCAAAACTATTTCATGTTTTTTACTGTGTATAAAGGATTAAAAAGTAGGTCAAGAAAATATCAAGTAAACAACATTTAGAAAATTTAAACAATTGACCAGTCTATAGAGAACTCCGAATGACATCCTTATCTACCCAATAAAATTATGCCCAAAACTTAAGAACTAAAGCTCCAAACTCTGCATGACATGAGACCAGATTGTAAACAATGAAAATAAATGTAGCCTCGTATCACAGAACTTATACAGAAACTAAAAATAATATAAAAATAGAGTCTTTATCTACAATCACAAAATATTTTACCTTTTAATCATACATATGCATGAAACTGCACTTCGTATTTAATGAGTTCCTCTATTGTATTTACGTATTACGTTTCATATATTTAAAAAAAAAAAACTCAACTTTTAAACATGAGAAATTCCTCTAATATATTTAGATATTTCATAGAAAAAAATAAAAATCTGAGCTGTTGGGATACTAAAAATTATGATCAAAATACACAATGATTTCAGCTTAAACAAAACATGAGAAATCCATAATTCATGCGCCTCCCAGCATTTCATATATAATACCAACCTTCCACAACAGGAAAAAAAAAAAGGTTAACACCCGCTCTTATTTTAAATCAATTTTAAATAAGTAACATATGCCACTTTAAGGGTTCATTGTATTATTATAACCAACAGTTAATTGTTGGCTAGATGCTAATTTCCATATAAATGTATAAATTTGTTTTAAAATTTTTATATTAAATATAAATAAATATATAATTATTGGTAGTTATATTTATAAATTAATATTTTATTAATGAATATTAGATATTTAATTTTTAAAATTTATCATTTGAAATAAATGGTTATATATATATATATATATATATATATTCAAAATATATTTGTTTTCAAATTTAATATATATTTAAATCTATTTATTATAGTCAAATGTTAATATGTTATAAATAGTACATTACATAAAAATATTATTAAATTAATTTTATATATATATATATATATATATATATTAGTGTACATGTTTAATCAATTGGATATAATGTAATAATTGATTTTTTCATGATTGGAACATGTTTAACTTCTTGGGCCTTTCTCTTACATATTTTGTCAAAATAAATAAGGTAAAGTTTAATTAGAATAGTTTGAAAAACTATACCTTCAACTTTTATGTAACTAATTTTTTGGGAGATCCCAATGGATTGGTCATAATTTCCTTATTGATTATGTAATACGGTTTTATCTTACATGTTAAAGTTAAAACCATGAAATGAAAAATCAATGCACCTAATATTTTGAAGAAAAATATAATTAATGATAATATATTTTTAAAATTCACGAGTTAATGTTTTAGTTATGATCGACAAAATAACTTATAACCTATAAAACCTACAATGTAAGAGACACCTTACTTCAAATATGATATGTTCATGCTCCTAAAATTGAACTCAACTGGTCTAAAAACCAATTCGCTAATGTAAACGATCTATCCTAAAATCAGTACATTAACTCCAAAAATTTAGCCATTTTAGCTTTAATATAACATCGGGACTAAAGCTAGAGAAGGGCGTAGTACAAAAATAGTAAATCTCGCACACGGTAGCAAGGGTTTATATTTTGAATTGGTGAAAAGGCTTGAAACTATACGAGCGTGTCTGTTGATATTGAATGGGTTCCATTCTTAGTTTGCTTTATATAGTTACTCTTTCTAATGAAACCTTTGCAGACTATTTAAGAAAGTCAAATATACCTACACAAAGTTTGACATAACTCTGCACCCTGATCTTGTCAGGTTAAGTCCAGTGTTATACATATATGTATGGATACAATAAGATACATATGCTTGAATCTCTCCATAATATGAACACTTGTTTCTATACACATTTTGTGAGAATAAACTAATTTTTTTTTTATTGTTTGTTTTTTGAATGGGTTCCATTCTTCTTTGGCCAGATTTTATGATCGACAAAGTATAGTTGGTATCATGTATGAACAAGTTATATTTTATTCTCATAAAATTCAACATGATCTAATTTATGAATTATTATTATTTGAATGATATTTTTTATCTTATATTTTTAGTAATTAAAATAAATGTAATCATTTAGTATATTCACTATTAATTTGTTTTTTTATCTTAGGATTATTATATGAATAAGTGTTCCCTACAGTAATATTTAGGAAGTTGAAAGGGTGTAATGACATGAGTAGGTTGGTAATTAATTAATTGAAATATGACTTAATAAAATAATTTAATATGGGAAGGTCTGGTAAAATGTAATTAATAATTAACTAGAAGCTGATAATTTAAGAAATATGAACCCACGTATCATTTATAAAATGATATATATACACTAAATGATGACATTTATTTTAATTATTATTAAAAATATTCATATACACACACACACACACACACACACACACACACACACACACACACATATAAATAATTCATTATTAATTTTATTTACATGTAAATCATTTCAAAATGATTTAATGTATGAATTATTATTATCTGAATGATATTAATATAAATTCCATTATTAATTTTATTTACATGTAAATCATTTCCTAATGATTTAATGTATGAATTATTATTATCTGAATTAATTATATTCCATTATTAATTTTATTTACATGTAAATCATTTCAAAATGATCTAATGTATGAATTATTATTCTCTGAATGATATTTTTTTGTATATTTTTAATAATAATTAAAATAAAAGTCGTCATTTAGTATATTCATTATTAATTTATTTTTTTATCTTATGATTATTGTATCAATAGGTGTTCCCTATAGTAGCACTCAGGGGAGTTGAAAGGGTGTAATGGCGTGAGTAGGCTAGTAATTAATTAATTTAAATCTAACTTAATAAAATATATATACTAGAATCATAGTAGGTCAGTTCACATACACAATATAAAATATTTCACCAATTCAAACAAAAAACCATCAGAATGTAGCACAGAACAGAGCGCAATAGAAAAGAGTCAATAAAAATTACATGTTTTTAAGTCAAATTTCTGGTATTTTTGGTATATATATAAAAATCATATATTTTAATTGTTATTATTGTACAAAATCTACTTATTTCAATTTTTATTTATGTAATTAAAATTATAGGACATGATAAAAATTTGACTACAAAGTGATGGCAATTGAGTATAATTTAACAATTCTTGTGAAAAAAATTTGGATCATTGTAGGACAGTTACCCATGAAAAAATTAATAAGCTCAAGCATTGTTTGCTATAACGAAATTTTCTTCTTTAAACTTTGGTGGGCAAACAACATTATGGGTTTTATAAATATGCAAGATTGCATGTCCATGACTTTGGTGGGTATTCCAATTCATGAACAGAGTATGAAATTTGAGCTAAATAATTGTATTGTATGGTATGAATTGGTAGTATGGAGATCGTCTCCATTTGTGGTAATGGCAACAGAGAGGGAGATTTGTATATGGTAATTTGTAGCCAAGGATTCATGGAAAGAGATTGCAATGATGCCTTCGTCTCTATGTTCTATGGTAGCTAATAAATTTAACTATACAGTAGCAGGTCATTGCCTCTATTTCAGAAATGTGTATTGTAATAGAAGTGAAGGGATTATCAACTATGATTTCGTGAGGGGGCCACGGAATTTATTAGTAGTGTGGCCAGTCTATTGCGATGGTAGAGGTCCACCCATGCCATTTCAACCTCGAATAGGTATTGATTTGATTTTATTACAAAATTAAAATTTTATTTTATTTTGTATATATTTTTTAATTTATTTATTTTATAAAAATTATTTAATAAAAAAAACAATGTTAAATAAAATTGTTGTTAATTAATTTTATATAGCTCAAGCTATTTCCAGATCTGACTTCATAAACAACCAAGTTGTTCTATTTATCTCCTTTTGTATTTTCTGGACTTTTTTTTTTTGCTGCTATGTTTTTATCTCTACAAGTTACTTCTGTTATGTTTTATTTTCCAGCATTTTCTAGTATCACATATTAAAGCTGTAGCTTTTGCTGTTGTACTGTTAGTTTAATCTCCCTCAAATTGGTATCAGAGCCAAAAGGAACCTCTATCTTTCCATTTTTTTGAGTTTTTTTTGACAGCCATTAACGGCTTCCACATCTGGTGCGCCCCTGTCCAGTTTGCAAACACCTGTTTTCACAGAAAAAAATTATGAGTATTGGTCTTTAACAATGAATGTTTTGTTTCGATCTCAAGACGTATAAGAGGTAGTTGAAAATCGTTATGTAGAACCAACAGACCAGGCAGCATATAATGCCTTTACTCACGTTGAGAAAGATACTTTGAAAGCATAGAGGAAGAAAGATGCAACAGCTTTATTCTACATTTATCAAGCAATGCATGAGAGCATAGTCCCAAGAGTAGCAGCAGCAAAGCAAACCAAGGAGGCATGGGATACACTACAAATTTCTTATCAAGGTATAGACAAGGTAAAGACTGTTAAACTACAGCTCCTTAGAAGAGATTTTGAAAATTTATTAATGAAAGACTTAGATTCAGTAGAATCTTTCTTTACACATGTTGTTGGTGTGATTAATCAAATTAAATCTCATGGAGAGGTCATAGAAGATAGGAAGATTGTTGAAAAGGTGCTTAGAAGTCTCCCTTCTAAATTGGACGCTCTAGTTGTGGCTTTGGAGGAAACCAAATATTTCAGTCAATTTTCTGTTGATGAGCTTCATGCCTCTCTCCTCAATCATGAATATAGACTAAATAGGTCAAACATCTCATTGAAAAATGCATTTTCATCTCAGTGATCTACAAGCCATGGAAGAGGACGGCGAAAATTCAATCCTAGAGGTAGAGGGAGAAGTTATTCTAGAGGTAGACGTAGCAGTAGCTCTACAAATGTTGGTGGTAGAGGTCAAAATCAAAAATTTCAATCACACAAGAGGCCCAAGGATTGACAAATCACATGTTCAATGTCATTATTGTAAGAGGTTTGGGAATTATGCCAACGAATACAAGAAAAAAGTGTATGACCTGCACAATCAAGGTCAAAATCAGTCAAGTAGCACTCTTAGAAGCACTATGTTTATTGCATGCACAGAGATTATTGAAGGTTTTCCTACAAACTCTCCAGTTGAGTGAAATGTAGTCGAAGAGAGACCATGTGACATATGGTATTTGGATTCTACTTGTAGTAATCACATGACAGATAATGTAGTTTTATTCTCTAGCTTGGATGAGTCAGTGTAAATCGATGTCATACTTGGTAACAACAAGGTCACTATTTTAGGTAAAGGTACAATCAATATTCTAACTAAAAAGGAGCAACAAGTTATGCAAGATGTGTATTATATTGTTGGTCTAAAATATAACCTAATTAGCATAGGACAGCTGGTATAAAAGGCTATAGATTATACATGGAAACCAATGTGTGTGATTATGGACAAATTTATGAGCAAACAACTGATTGCCAAAGTGTAAAGACTAGTAACCGAATGTTTCCCTTGAGGATAAGGCTGAATATGAAGAGGAAAATAGTCTAAGCTATTCATAAGACAATTAATGTACATTTCGGAGTTGCCTTTAAGGCAAAAAATACATAATCAGATGTTGAATTGAATTCTACAGATTTAATAAATTCAGCGCCGGAGCAAGGCAATTAAGTGCCAAAGAAGTAGAAGGAAGTGGTGGAGAAATTCAAATTCCATTTCAATCAGTTATAAAAGATGAATCTTGGTTGTGGCATTTTAGATTTGGGCATTTGAACTTTGGAGGGCTGAAGACACTACATATGAAGAACATGGTAAAAGGTTTGCCATTAATTGAGAAATCAGAAAGAGTCTGTGAAGGTTGTATCACAGGAAAAGAGCATAGAGAGTCTTTTCCGATTGGTGAATCAATAAGAGTAAGAGCACCACTTGAGATTGTTCACTTGGATATTTGTGGGCAAATGTATACACCATGTATAGGAGGCTACACTTATTTTCTTACTTTTATTGATGACTTCACAAGGAAAACATGGGTATATTTTTTAAAACATAAGTCTGATGCATTTACTTGTTTTCAACAGTTCAAGGCACTTGTGGAGAAGCAAAGCAGCGACTACATCAAGGTTTGGAGGATGGATAGAGGTAGTGAATATATCTCTAATGATTTTTTAATTTTTTGTAAATTACATGGCATACACAAGCAATTTCCAGCTCGTTATACACCTCAAAAAAATGGTGTGGTGGAGAGAAATAACAAAACCATTATGGAGATGGTGCATGGTATGTTGGTAGCCTCACATCTACCTATTGAATATTGGGCTGAAGCAGTGGCAACTTCTGTTATATCATGAATAGGTGGCCAACAAAGAGTGTGAAGAACAAAGTCCCTTAAGAGGCTTGGACAATTAAAAAACATAATGTTTCTCATTTTAAGTTATTTGACTGTGTTTCATATGCATATATTCTAGATGTGTTGAGAAAGAAGTTAGACTACAAAGGATAAAAATGTATATTTATTGGCTATTCAGAGGATACAAAGGCCTATAAGTTGTTTAATACTATCATTAAGAAGGTCATAATCAGTCGTGATGTTCATTTTGTGGAGAATGAAACATGGCATGGAAGTGTAGAGAGGAATGTAAACATATTCCTACTCTTCCTCATGATGATATGGAAGATGAAGTATTTCTATCATCAAGTGCAACTTAAGCAACAACTCCTTAGACTCCCATGACAACACCACAAATTGTAGCTCAAGCTACACGCCCATTTTCATCAAGGAGATCTTCAAGGTTATTGCCCACGTAAAGAGTACAAAAAACTCTACAGGTAATCCCATGAACATATAAGTTAGATGACATCCTCAGAACAACTTCAGCTAGCACTTCAAGTAGTTTTACATCCTTGGATCCAACTCTAGCGAGCACATAGCCACAAAAAATAAGGAGTTTGAGTGAGTTGTATAATGTTGAAACATCAAATTTATTTTCAGTATTTGCCTTATTTTCTCATGTAGATGATCCATTAACATTTGAAGATACTGTGAGTGATGATACATGGGCACAAGCAATGGATGAAGAGATTGAGTCCATTGAAAAGAATCAAACTTGGGAGTTGGTTGATTTCCCTGAAGGCAAGGATGTAGTAAGTGTAAAGTGGTTTTATAAGACTAAATAGGATGCTAATGTGAAATTGCAAAATCATAACGCAAGGCTAGTTACAAGGGGCTTCACACAATAGCCTGGAGTAGATTTTAATGAAGCATTTGCTCTTGTTGCATGGTTGGACACTGTTAGAACTGTATTGGCTATTGTTGCCCACAACAAGTGCCCTGTGTATCTAGAGGAGGAAGTGTATGTTGATTAGCCACAAGGCTATGAGATATTGGGTCATGACAAAAAATTGTATAGGTTGAATAAGGCATTTTATGGATTAAATCAAGCTCCTAGAGCTTGGTATAGTGGCATTGATTCCTACCTCATTCAAAATGGTTTCCAAAAATGCGGTTGTGAGCCAACCTTATATATCAAAGTCAACAAACAACAAAATATTCTAATTTTTTGTTTGTATGTCGATGATCTAATCTTTATCAGTGATCTTAGCCTAGATATTTTCAAGCAAGCAATGTAGACTGAATTCGAAATGACTGATTTGGGGCTTATGAGATATTTTTTAGACATCAAATTCCATCAATCCAATGATGGTATATTTATTTCTCAATCCAAATATGCAAATTAAATCTTGAATAGATTTAATATAGTAAAATGCAAAGCAGCTCTAACACCGGTCATGATGGGATTGAAGCTAAGTAAGAAAGATGATGGACTATGTGTAGATCATACATTGTTTAAGAGGTTGGTTAGAAGCCTTATGTATTTGACAGCCATAAGGAATGATATTATGTATGGTGTAATCTTAATTTCAAGGATTATAGAGTCTCTAAAAGACTCTCATTGGTAGGTTGGTAAAAGAATATTGAGGTATGTGAGCGGTACAAAGGACTGACATAATGTATTCCACTTCAGGTGATTTCAGTGTTGTTGGATACATGGACAGTGATTTTGGTGGTAGTATAGATGATCAGAAAAACACTTCTAGGTATGTTTTTCACTTTAGTACATTTGTTGTGTCATGGGCTTAGAAAAAAAACCCCATTGTGACTCTTTAGCTGAAGTTAAGTATGTGGTAGCCACTAGTGTAGCATGTTAAGATGATTGGATGCAAAGAATGTTGAAAGATTTAATGTAAGAATAAAAATAAGCCACTATAATATTTTCTGAGAACAATTCAGCTATTGCACTATCCAAAAATCATGTTTTTCATAAAAGAACTAAACATATTGATACTACGTACCATTTTCTTAGAAAGCTTGTCAACAACAACAAAATTTGCCTAGATTTTTGCAAGTTTGATGATCAATTTGCTAACATATTTAAAAATCAATTGACAATGGAGACATTTTAGTACTTACAAAATTGTTTAGGAGTCTTTGATTATGCAAATAGACGTGATTCAAAGATGTAGTATGAAGATATGTTGCAAATTTTGTTGATCCCTAGTAGTTCAAATTAAGGGGGAGTATTGGAAAATGTTAATTTTAACAGCTAGAAATTTTTTACAAATATATTCTACTTGGATTTTTCTATTGAGAATAATTGCGGCCTCATGGGAGATGGAAGTGTAGGGGAGAAACAAGAGGGTGAGAGTACAATAGAAGACAGCAAGGGCATAATAGACCATCATTGCTAGCATAAAATCTGCCATGAAACAAACTCGATGTAATGCAGCAAGAACTCTTTCAGATACAAAGTCTTGTTCACTCATTTTTTTCCCTTTAGTTGTCAAATATGATGGGAAGTCATGTCATATTGATAGGAGACAAGGTCTTTGCCCTGTCTTTATCTTCTCTTTGTGGGGCTAATTTTTAGTCAAGGTCATTTAGAATTCCATGCAAATTTTCCTTATTCTTGACATGGGAAGTATGCATTCCATTTACATTACTTTCTTCTTGTGCTTCGCTGATGTGATTGGTGAATTTTATTGGCTTATGAATTATTAATAGAGTTCACATGCATCTATTTTGTAACTTACCTATTTCTTATTTATAATATTTTACATGTCTAAGATTTATTTGTTGCCTTAAATAGAATAATTTAAATATAGAGTTTGTGTAAGATGAAAGACCTTATATTGAATATTTCATATTGTAGAGACTTTCCTCTCGAACATTCCTATAATATTTTGGAGTGAGATTCTATCATTTTAATGTAACATTATTATTCTCTTTCCATTCAATACTTGCAAGCAAGTTCCTAACATATGATATCAATGCTTTTTACATGGCCATTTTTCCATAGCAATTTTTAAGGGTTTATGGTTCTTTACTTCTGTTTAACATATTCTCTCACCTCACCCAATTGGGATCTTGGTGATGTAAAAATAGTAAAAATATGGAAACACTAAGGCTCTTCCCAAATATATTTTTCCTTTTCTCTTCTATCGTTAGGTTATAAATTGTGTTTTGGCAATTTTAAATTTAGTATAAAGTTTTTGCTTCTTGATAAGTATTTATTAGTTTTCTCCAATTCCATGAAGTCAAGATTTATTCCCCACTACAAAAGTGATTAGATACTATTGTATATGGAATTGTGGTTGCACATACTTCATGTATATATAAATAAACCCTATTTATTTTCATAGGTTATCCATAGGATGCCTTTTCCTATTTTTTTGGTGATGCACTAGTTAGTGGCTAACCTTAGGAAGTTATTTGTACCATTTCTCAAATATGGGAGAGTGGGTTATGGAATGATTATGATCATAGTTATCGATCTAAAATATTACATCAAAACTATTTTATAAATGAGATTAGTATATTTACAAGATCATAGACCAAACATTTCCTATAATAGCCCTATTTGTAATAGTGAAATTCTTATAGTCATAGGATTCTAATTTTTTAATAATCGAACTAGAGACCAATAGTTAGAAAATTAGTATCACATTATACCACTTGAGAAAAACATAATAAGTACCACTTCCAAAAGGGTCATAATTTTTTAGAATGGCAATCTGATCTCATTTTAGTAGCTAAAAGGGTCAAAATGTTTCAAAACGGTTACGCAAACTCATTACAATAGATATCGATTAGAATATAAAAATAATATAATATTTTATAGTCTTAGTGTGAATACATCATTGTTATTTTCTCATCGAGATGATAATTTTACCCATTATTTTAATTTTCAAAAAATATTTTCCATAAAATATTATTTTTCACTTATAGCTCAGAAAATATTTTTTTCACTCTGGTTGAAATTATACCATTGTCATTTAAAACATAACATCATCCATCATTTTCTATCATCTCAAAACCTCTTTAGTCAATGGTTATCACTCAAGTGGGAAGTGAAGCCATGAAACATAACATTGAGTAACTCTAAGTTGATTTCCAATCTCAACTCAACTACCAAATCACTGAGTTAAATGAGCAACTACATAGTATCAATGCAA
This sequence comes from Torreya grandis, assembly GCA_037957365.1. Taxonomy (NCBI): domain Eukaryota; kingdom Viridiplantae; phylum Streptophyta; class Pinopsida; order Cupressales; family Taxaceae; genus Torreya; species Torreya grandis. The sequence continues at coordinate 175,365 of JARHVA010005306.1, read as the reverse complement.
AAAAAGTCCATTCTCTTGAACAAACATAATGGTGACTGACATGAGTAAGTGAACAGAGATAGGAGATAATTTTATGAACATTTTAGGTAATAACATGTACACATATTCATAATCAAGTTCAGTAAATATTGATTTGTAATGTGTATGTATTGTACAAGATATAAAATATGTATGTGTTATATTGGATAAACATTAAAATATCAAACTTGTGTTGAAATAATAAAAGTCACTTTATCCTCAAGCATTTTTATCTACCCTTAAGTGTCAAACCATGTTTTTATTTTACTGCTAGTAGGAGAAAACACAACACGATTTATAATTAGGTCTGAAAATAGATAATGCCACAATGGAGGGGAGATAAGTAA
>JARHVA010005306.1:97500-170000 GCA_037957365.1 Torreya grandis | reverse complement strand
TGAAAAAAAATAAATAAACAAAAGGGGTTAAACTAATAGTCACAAGGAGAAAACTACATACAATGACCAAAATATAAATGTAGACACTCACATTATGGTTTGAAACATGTGCTTATGAAGGTTTCTAAAATAGATGCATTTGTCATGTGTCTAAAAACACAAATATAATAGAATCAAACATGGGGATCTATAACATACATTGGATAAAAGGAAATTTAAACAACATATAGGTCTAAATGGGAAGATAAATCAAGTAGAAGAACATGGGATTGAATATGTCCACTTTGGAATACCCAACTGGATTTCTACCTCTTTATCATGAGGACTATTTATGAAAACATACTATGAAATTGTACTTGTAGCAATTATGGGTATATTAATATAGTAATGCATGAAACTAAAACTATTAGCTTTAAAGAAAATAAAATATATGCCTTGGTGTGTACAACATAGCTTTTCCTTGCTTGAAATCTCTTTTCACCTTTTTCTAAAATGTTACCTACAACCACAAGCATGTCACAAAGTAATTAGCATATATAATTTGTAGATATTAGTAAAAAACATTGAATTAAATAAAGAGCATCGATAGAGTACACCTATGTATGTTCTACATAGTGATGATTCTAGAAAGTTTCTAGCTCCACTATAGACACCAGATAAGTAGAATGGGACTTGAGACCTCATCCATCTTCTGGCCAATAAAATGAATTATTTCACAAGAGGTCAACTACTAGAGGTGCTATATCTGGAACAAAGAGATTTGGGAGGTGATCATTCCCTAAACCTAATATAGAAATTGTGGTGATAAAACTATCAATAGTACTATGTCTCAAGCAACACAACTCAATTGTGAACATATATATGATTTGACATAAGGTGAGTGATTTAATCAAAATCATCATGTCTATCATAATATGTCAAGGTTGAGATATTTAATTAATACCACCTATAAGCTGTGGTGAAGTTGAGTGATTTTATCAATCCCAACTTATAAATCTAGTAAAGTTGGATGATTTAATCAAATCCAACCTATACAAGTGAGTCAACTACTATAGACAAATTTGCATGATAATAGTCCATAATAGTCCATCTTAGGAATGATAATAGTCCATAGTGTAGTAACATACCATTATATAATAACAATCCATAGTAATCTAGCAAATTTGGAAGCTAAATCAGTGTCTGGATGAATATAAGAAATGAACTCTTAATCATGCCCCCTATCATATTTGGTGTAAGATAATGTATTATATGTAGATTAGTGAATTTTACTTATTATATGCACCATTATTATGTAATATGTGTATAATGATAATACTAAGGTATAGAATACTCTCTCTCTCTCTCTCTCTCTCTCTCTCTCTCTCTCTCTCTCTCTCTCTCTCTCTCTCTCTCTCTCTCTCTCTCTCTCTCTCTCTCTCTCTCTCTCTCTCTCTCTCTCTCTCTCTCTCTCTCTCTCTCTCTCTCTCTCTCACACACACACACACACAAAAATTAGTTCATTTTACTTATCATATGCATCACTATTATGTGTGTGTGTGTGTGTGTGTGTGTGTGTGTGTGTGTGTGTGTGTGTGTGTGTGTGTGTGTGTGTGTGTGTGTGTGTGTGTGTAGGCCATGTTATATGAATAAAATATGGGGAAAATTAGAAATAGTGTAAGTGTGCAGGACATGTTTCTATAACATGCCCCTAACAAATATGGAGAATTTAAGAACTATTGTAAATGTGGAGAACTTTTTTACATAACATGTCCCCTCTGTAATGTGGAGAATCTAAGAATTGGTGTAAATATGCATAACATGTTTTCATAACATTCCCCCACTACAATATGGAAAACTTGAGAACTATTATAAATATGGAGAATATGTTTCCATAACATTCGCTCATTGTAATCTAGATAATTTGAGAACTTATGTAAATGTGGAGAACATTTTTCCATAACATTTCCTTAGTTTAATCTATAGAATCTAAGAATTGGTGTAAATGTGGAGAATATGTTTCCATATCATGTTCCCAATATAGTCTAGATATGTTGAGTACAAAATAAGTGTGGAGGTTATGCATTTTTGACATGCCCCCCATTGTAGTCTAAAATTTTGAAAATGAGGAAGTCATGCCTCTATAACATGCCCCAATGATATTCCCCACATTTTTAGGTAAGCATGATAGAATATAGTTGTAACAACATCATAAAATGATGAATTAGATATGATGTATATAAATTAAGAATATATGATTCAATTGTGTATCGATGATATGTTTTCATAATTTTGTAAGAGGGGAATGTAATATGGATATAGTAATATCCATTAATTTGAAATAAGCTTGGGTATAATAAAATAAGGTTGGTTATTTTTATTTTATCATAAAAAAATTAGAAATTAGTGAAATGTGAAATAGGTCATTGCATGGATCCTAACACAACTTGTAGTTTTGAATTTAGACAACTAATGCACGAGATATGGGCCATTGAAGTGTTGACTATTGAAAAATTATGGGCTATATATTTGGTTTTAAAAAAAATCAATTTATTTTTAATTTAAACCTTTAATAAATTTATTTCTATAGAGAAATTTATAATTTCATATGAGAGAGATCCATGACTTATGTAAAGTAATTTTAGATCATAGGACATGATTGGATCACTTGGCATTCGTACATGACATTTCTTATGTCGCCTAAGGATGGACATGAGTTATAGAGGATCCATGTGAGTATGTGGTTATTGGACCACTTTCCCAATGTTTGTATGTTAATTATAATATGATCATGTGCGTTAAATGTTTGTTATAGAGTTAGGGTGGCATTGGCTCCATATTCATGGAACTGTGCAGTCAATAGTGGGTATAGGCCTAATGATAGAATAGCTCTAACATCTACTGACCTCACCCCTTTCATAGGTGATGAGAGATACTTCATCATAATATTTACTATAGGATATTATGAGGGATTCATATATTCTTATACAAATTGGTGAGAAGGGGACCATTGGCCATTATTATTTCTAGTTATAGTTTTTTGACCTAGTGTACTACCTATGGCACATGAACTTGGAGGAGGGGATGGGTGAGATGATGGGCATGGTGTATATCCCATCAAAGACAACCTATAGATGATATTAATATTATATCCACATGTAAATACCTTATTTGGGTTTTTATTTGATTGATATACCATTTTATATAATAATTTAAGCTGATTTATATTTGGTTTTATTAGTTGTAGGCAATCAGGAGTGGGGCACCATGGTTGATTGTGTAGTATGGGTCCACACTTGGAATGTGACTATAGATATATCTAAAGAGGGATTTATTAATAGAGTAGTTCAAATCATATGTTCCCATTCTCCCCTTTATGATCTAGTGGCCAAGGTGGTGGTAACTTCTTAGATTATTACCATCAAGCGAGATGACCTATGTGTATAGGTTGAGTGACAAAATGGCCTCAAATAAAGTGGTATTAATATGATACACATAATAATATATCAATATTATTCCCTACAATAATATCAAGATGAAACATGTTTTCAACTAAGATCATTTGAGGGGAGAGTATACGAACTATTATAGTCACATGGGCCTGGGCAAGACCCATGAGCATCCAAATCAAGAGATGATAGGGTTGTCACTATAGATAATGATGAGGAGTATGCAACTAGGGATATGGCCCAAAAATATGATTGATGTTTTATATTTTAAAAACTTGGCACCATTTTGATATATATATGATATTCAATTGGTATATTCAACTTTAAGTATATGTGTACTGTTATCTAAAAATGCTTTTACTCATATTTGTTTGTATAATAAATATTTGAATATGACAAGTTTGTATAGTATTATGGTAATACATTAATTTGGTAATTTATCAATAATTAATGAAATTATCATACACCATGAAATTTGGTTGGAAATAAGAAATCTCAACTATAATGATCACTTGGTAAAGCAACTTCTAGTTTTTTATCACTAGAACAAATATATCTTTAGACATATCACATGTATCTATTTGATCTGTATTATTATGTTTTAGTTTTGGTACGCAAATATAATTTGTGAATATTTTATTAGGTTCTATTAAATGTGTCTCCATATCTCTTCCATGTGTCCGTCTATCAAGATCCATGACCTTTTATAATTTTTTCTCTAGAGAGAAACTTATAATTTCATATGAGAGAGATCCACTACTGATGCAAAGTAATTTGAGATCATATGACATGAATAAATCACTTTTCATTCATACATTACATTTTTTGTGTGGCCCAAGAATGGACATGAGTTATAGAGGATCCATGTGAGTATGTTATAAGTTATTTTAATATGATCATATGCTTCAAATGTTTGGTATAGAGCAAAGGTGCCATTGGCTCCATATTAGTGAAACCATGTAGTCAAGAGTGGGGATAAGCCCAATGATAGACTAGCTCTGACATCTATATACCTCACACCTTTGATAGGTGATCAGAGAGACTCCATCATACCCCTTGCTATAAGATATTATGAGGGATGTATAGATCCTTATACACAATGGTGCGAAGGGGACCATTGGCCATTATTATTTCTAGTTATATTTTTTCCACCTATTGTAATACCTATGGTAGATGAACTTGGAGGAGGGGTTGGGTGAGAGGATGGAGATGGTTGAGAGCCCATCAGAGACAACCCATACATGAGATGGATATTATAGCCACATGTAAGTACCTTCTTTGGTTTTATTAGTTGTAGGCAATTTGGAGTGGGACACCATGGTTGATTGTGTAGTATAGGCCCTAACTTGGAGTGTGGCTATAGATATAGCTAAAGAGGGATTCATTAAGAGAGTAGTGTAGATCATAGGTTCTCATTCTCCCCTTTATGATCTAGTGGCCAAGGTGGTGGTAACTTATAAGATTTTTTCCATCAAGTTAGATGACCTATGTGCATTGATTGAGTGATAGAATGGCCCTGAATAAAGTGTTATGAATATCATACACATATTAATAGATCAATATGATTCACTACACTAGGATCAAGAGTAGACATTTTTTCAACTAGGAGCATTTGAGGAGAGAGTATAGGAACTATTGTAGTCACATGGGCCTGGGTAGGACCCATGAGCATCCACATGGAGAGATTTTAGGGTTGTCAATGTAGATAGTGATGAGGAGTATACACCTAGAGATATGCCCACCAAATATGATTTATGTTCTATATTTTATAAACTTGGCACCATTTTGATATATATATGATGTTATTCAATTGGTATATTTAACATTAAATAAATGTGTTCTCTTATTTAAAAATAATTTTACTCATAGTTGTTTATATAATAATTATTTGAATAAGACAAGTTTGGTTAATATTATGGTAATACAATAATTTGGTAATGTATTAATAATGAAGGAAATCATCATACAACATGAAATTTTGTTGGAAATAATAAATATCAACTATAATGATCACTTGTTAAATCAAGTTATAGTATTCTATCACTAGAACAAACATATCTTTAGACATACCACATGTATATATTTGATTTGTATTAGTATGTGTTAGTTTTGGTACCCAAATCTACTTTGTGAATATTTGATAAGGTTATATCAAATGTGTCTCCATATCTCTTCCATGTGTCCCTCCATCAAGATCATGATCAACCAATTTTTCCTTGATAGGATCAATGTTGGAAACATTGGTCTTGATAGAAGATGCATTAGGAAAAGGACTTAGAGTAGTGGTTAAATTATGTGAATGCCGATAGACCACATGTTACTTATTAGGAGTGGTTATAGGATATCTTGACCCTCTTAGAATAACCTTTATGAGAAGTAGGGGAAAGAGTATTGGATGTATATTTCTAAAATGAAATGATCCCTTAGTTTTTAATTTCGTAAATATTGTATTCTAGTGCATAATAATTATTATCAAAAATTTTCGTTAAAAATATGGCATGTGAAAAAGGGTTATCCCTTTAAATTTTAAAATATGGTTTGGAAGATGGTAGTAATATGGAGGAATGTTTATCATCCATTTATCCAATATTGAATGTAATATATCATGTGGTCTATCTCATAACCAATCAAACTGAATCAATTTCTTATTAGTAAAGGCACATGGTTTGATTATAGGAGTACTCTATATGTTGAATCTTTTCCTTTATGTAAAAATATTACCATTTTTTATTTGGTAGGTACTACTTTTTTTAAGAAGTTATTTTAGGTTGTTCCAAATTTCTTTTTATCTTTTACTTTTATTTAGGAAAATTGTTTGTAACATGTTTACCTTTTGGTGGACAAATAGGTAATTATGTTTTGGTATTAGTCAAATCACATGCATATTTATGCACATCCTAATATAAAGAGTCAAATTAAGTAAAGGTATTATGTAATGCTCTTTTTTCAAGTGGAAAAATAAGACCCCTAATGAATATAAATTATATTTCCAAATCTGAGAGAGCATTTTTTAAGGAATAAAGATATCCTTAAATCTAATATTATAATCTTGAAGGGATTATTCATCTTGTGTTAAAGAATGTAAATTTTCAAATGGTATCTTGGTAAATTCTTATTATGAAAATAGGATAATGATACATGCTCAAGTTTTTAAAATGCTAATTAGGAACCATTTGGGATGGTGTAGAACTAATCAAAAGCCTCTGGAGCTAAACTTCTATGTAAATATTTTAATAATAAGTTCCCATATTTAGTACAATATTAAATGAAGTGTATATATTATTTAAAATTATTTTAAAAATATCCTTTACCATCAAAGGAACAGAACATATCCATGATAAAGGTGGGAGGAAATGGATAATAAAAAAAAACTCTAGGAAGGGGTTGGTCCTCTAAGATAATATCGTTAAAAGTAGCCACATGGGAGGAAACTTGAAACTTAAGAATATCCTTTTAATTTTTAAAATCTACCATGGTATTCGTAAGAGATAACATATCACTAGGATGTGTTGGTAAAGAGGTTGAATAATTGATTGTTGGTTATAATTTTCCACCCCACATGAAACATTGGAATAATAGGTTAGTTATTACCTTCATTTTATTTTATAATAGGATCATTATGTGGTTTGGAAACATTAATTAGAAGAGAATTTATTTCTAAATATTCAACTATATCATGTTCGATATCATGAAGGTTCCATGATAGTCATGGGAGATAACATATCACTAGGAGATGTGGGTAAAGATGTTGAAGAATTGCTCAAATGTTGTAATTTTACATCCATATGTAACATAATAATAGTTTATTTAATACCTTAATTGTATTTTATAATAGGATCATCATGTACTTTGGAGATATTAAGAAGAGGAACATTCATTACAAAATAAGAAAGTATATCATGTTGGATATCATGAAGGTTAATATCACTCTTCTAGGTATTTTTAATTTATTGGCATAAGAGAAGAGTAAGAGATGTGGTTTCACTTTATTGATATAAATTTGATACATTCTTATCATAAAATGGAATGGAGGGAGGAGGAAGGACATTTTCTACTTGGTTTGTAATAGAAGGAAAAATGCAACCCTCATTGTCATTTTTTATTTCAAAAAAAGGATAGATAGATAAAATGCAATGTTAATTTATAATTTTGGTACCTCATGATCCTATGAAAAAGAGACAAATGATTCAATATTACTGATTTTTTCATGCAATTAACTTTTTCTTTATTTTACATATATTGTACAAATTTGGAATGAGATGTAGAAAATGTATTTGACAATGTAAATGCATCAAACATTGAATTTTCAATGAATGGTTTGGAATAATTTATATTTTCACTTTCATATTTGCAATCAAGTAAGGTAGGGGAATAATCAATACATTTATTTTGATAATTAAAAGCTATAGAAATAGACATATTTTCACTAGTTGCATTTGAGTGCTCTAAAGAAAGAACAAGATTTTAATAATTATAATTACTTTGGAATGAAGCACACACTCACATTGTTCACTATTTTCATCATTTGAAATGGAATAAAAGCATTGAACTTTTTGTTCATCATAAGAAATATTAACATGAAACATTTCTAATTTCAACATAAGTGTTAATTTCTTGATTGTATATTATATCATCTTTATGTGATGCACTAAGAATATTGATAATTTTTAATATTTTAGGCCTTTCATCACTTAAAATAAATAAATAGTATAAATAGGATCCTCATATTTGCATTCAAGAGGGATATAATCACTTCCATAACCATATGAACACATATTATGAATATCCACATATTCATTTAGACTTACATTTTCATCATTATATTTTTCATTATCATAGGTGTAATTAAAGGATGAGGATTGAGATCATATTTTAGATGCCATAATAACCTAATATTTAATACATTGGTCATCGGGAATATTAAACCAGTAACCCAAAAAATGGGGTTTTCCCATGGCTTGTAGTATAAGTAAACGTGTTGAAGAAAGTTACAAATTTAGATGCAATCACACAAAGAAGAAGAAAATTTTCTATAGAAAAAATACAAGTAAGCATTATTAAAGTAATACCATTGCAACAATTCATATCTAAAAAAACAAAAACAATAACTAATTTGTTTAGGATAAGGAGAAACCTTATATTATAATCTAGGGTTTAGTTCAAACAAGCCAGAGGATGGGTTCAATATTTTTTTTAAGATAAATGCATTCAATAAATAAACATACCAATAAAATAAAATAATTTAAAGACAATATGAAAATATTAATTATTTATAAATATGTAACAAATAATTGGAATTTACCTATTTAACTATGTGCAATAAATATAACAAAATACTATACAACCAAGACGTAAAGAAAAGGTATCTTGTTGTGTTTTCTATCCTAAACTATGATAGTGATTTGGAATAATATTAGGATGGTAATCAAGCTTTGTGTTCGAGAATTCCCTTCTAAATACAATAAAATTGTGTTTTTTAAGAAAAAATTAGACATGCATAAAATATAAAATGTAAGTTGTTTGCATGAACCAAAACAACCCTCAAATTAATTTTAAATCCCTATAATTTTATCCCAAATTACATTAATATAACCTTTGAAATGAATTTATGGCACACACCATAGTAATTAGTTCTAAAATGCATTTTTTTATATTTAAAAGACAAGCTCTTATCATCCAACTAACATTTCCATCTCTAGGACCTCCAAATACAAATCCATCACTTAAAATGCATCTAGATAGGAAAATGAAATGTGATCCCATGACCATGACTTCCAAATCCACCAAGATGCAAGTTTTTAAAAATTTTTAGGAGAACAAAAACACTTACAATAAATATCATCAACATTGAACCAGCATTTGGATATCTCCACCTCTATTTCTTCATGGCTAAAAATTGGCAGTAAAAAAATGTCACGTGTGGCAGATAATGTCTAGGACTAGGTTATTAGCTTTTGATCATGCCTAATGAAAAGATGGAATAATTATTCCAACTACAATAATTCCCTTCCCAATATCAATTAACTGTAGTTTTTAAAGTGAAATTTAGACGTGCATAAAATAAAAAATTTAAGTCATTTTCATGTACCAAAATAACCCTGACAAGCATGTCGAATCCCTTTAATTTCATCTTAGAGCATAGTGATCAAAAGTTGTAGATGAATATGTGGTATGCACTATAGTAATATGTCTTTAAATTTATTTTTTTTGTAGTCAAAAGATAATTTATTGTTCTCCAACTAATATTTATACATCAAGTACATCCAAATGTAAATACACCACTTCTAACATGTCTATATAATTAAATGACACATGCTCCCGTGATCACAAATTCCAAATTAATGAGCATGTATTTTTTTTAAACTATTCAAGAGTGCAAAAACATTTAAAATAAATGATTTCAATGTTGAGGAAGTAATTGGAAATATCCAAATATGATGTTTCGTGGATTAAAAATGACACTGCTAACATGTCAATTTAGCTTATAGCATATATGACTAGGTTCTTGGCCTCTGATCATCCTTGATCGAGATATGGAGTACTCATTTCAGCATGAAGAATTCCCTTCCTAATATGATAAAATTGATTTTTACATGAAATTTAAATATGCATAAAACATAAACCATAAATCATCTTCATAAATTGAAATGACCCTCACATGTTAGAGGCCTCTAATTTCACCCTAAAGCATGATGATCAAAACTTGGAGATGAATATATGGAACATGTAATAATCAATACTAAAATATAAAAAATTTATAGTCAAAAGACAAGTTATTAACCTCCCCATGTAATTCCTTTACTTAAAAAATGTCTGGATAGGCAAATGACATGTTCTCCCATGACCATGAACTCTAACACCATCAAGTTAAGAGACATAGTACCCTTTCCAACCTCTAGCTAATATGGATTATTTTAGTAATGGTACCAACCTTCTATTGAAATTTTGGTAATATTCTCTTAGCTTCAATAATATGAAATTATTTACTAACAGTGACAACCATATGAAGGTGGAAGCTCATTTGACATAACTAACCTACAAAAATACTGTTAGTAATTAATTAAAATTAAATTTTATATGTACTACTTAAAAAAAAAAGATTTAATAAATTGATTACATTTACATTTGATAACTTGACATACCTATGAATCTCTATCCAAATAACCACTATGATATGCTCTAATATTGATAGTATCAATAATATCTTCGTGGTTATAATCATGAACCTTCCATAAATTCTTATTTACTAGCTTCCTATTATATTTGAGTAATTGAATATTTGTTTTAAGAATAAAATTTGAATATTTAAATATCTTCCAATGTGTTCCATTATATTTAAACAGCCATACATTTGAATTTATGATAAGATATCATCGAATCCAAGTTCTAGTGACTACCATAGACTCAAGGATAGTTAATGTTTCCCCTATCTGTTATTAGGGAGGTCAATTAATTTTTTCCCTATGCACACTGACATAAGTATTAATTTATTATCTCTTCATTTTACTCATCTTTAATAACTACAAATACATACCATGTATCATATAGTTAATGATAATTTAGTAGATAGTGATTGACCTTCTACGTACTTGCACTAGACCATATAGATGATTAGATTTGTGTGATAATGCCATATTTTTAAGTGGTAATGTTGTTGGAACTTGATATTAATTGACTTTAATTAGAGGTATACATATCCATTCGTCCACCCACTCTTGTGACTCACACTCATTCCAAAAAAACTCCATGCATGCAAAAAAAAAAAACATGCCAAGAGTCCTATATGAATAATCTAAGAAATTGCATTTGTGAAATGAGTAGAGATCACTTGATCCCATTACATACATAAAATTATTATTCTTTTCCACTTTTTCTTCCACTATCAACTGAAAATATCTATGAAAACTAGAATTTTATTGAGAACAATGGCCCATTTTCTCATTACACCATTCAATAATGGTTTTTACATTAGTCAAAATTACACCATCTTTAAAATTTAACTCCTATCTTGAAATTAATCTTTTTACACTTGATCCAGCACTATCATTCTCCCATTTTACATGTCCAACCTTAATGAAAATAAAAATATGTTATACGCCAATGGTAACATTCATCTTGCTCAACTAGTAAAACATCCATGTATTCTTAAATTGTGATGAGCAATTTTATGACCAAATATAATGCTTGATGAAATTGATTTTCCTCTCAATCAAATTTATATAGAAAATATCAAAATAAACTTGAATTTACTTTGTATAATTAGATAAATAATTAATAAGATAGAAACTATACTACCTTAATATTTTTTTATCTTACTCTATATTGTATTGTGCATGCATAAATGTTATATGCATGAATATGGAGATCTTTAATAAGTTGTAATATATGACTAAAATTTGATTTGTGGTTTAAATGTTTAATTATCAAAAAATTCAACTACTAAAATAATAAAACCATGTGGGAATGTGTCTTTGCTTAAATTAAATTTTTCATTCAACCATCTAGCTTTATGTGTGTAGCTTACATAATCATAAACAATTTCCTCCTTGAATGTAACCATAAATTTTAAAACATGTATTTGTGTTTCAAAAAGCTTACACATTTAATATTATTTACCATTTTTTACTTTATATGAAACATATTTATGTTTTATCAAACCAACTAATGTTGAGCTACAACTATTATAAACCAACTAGGACTTGAACCTAAGACCTTCCATTTGCTATTGGAGTGTTCTACCAGTTGAGTTGCTAGCCCATATATGGCCAATCCATCATTGGTATGGGTGTGGATTATTTCCAAAACCCACCATTAAGTCAAATTTTAGGTTCTTGGGGTTCTTATCTTAGCTATGATACCACATGTTGAGCTACAACTCATATTGACTAGTTACGACTCAAACCTAGGATATTCCATTTGTTGTTGGAGTGTTCTACCAATTGAGTTATCCCCTTTATGGCCAACCCATTGTTGGTATGGGTGTGGCTTATTTCCAAAAACTAATTCTTATCCAATTGCACTTGTAATTTCCTCATGGATATAGATTTTATAATTTTGGTAATCCACCAAAAATGTTTTAAGTTCCATATAAACATGCTTTGTTATAAAAAATTATCTATCTGGTCTTTCAAAAAAATGGTTAAAATGAATTACCTTGTTAATTTTGGTGGAAATTTCATGTCACACTCCTTTAAAGGTTTTTCAGTATGTAAATTAAAACATATATGATGAAAAACATCATAGTGCATTAAAATTCCAACATGTTTCCTACAATAAGATGTGGTGTATGTGTGATTTATTTTTACATAAAAGGGTTTGGCCATCTCAAAATATCTTTAATTAATATAAATTTGTAGATGTTTTTGTAAAAATTACAATTATGTCTGGGTCATATCTAAAAAAATATTTTAGATGTGGTTCATGTTTATGAGAACTGACTCTTATTTTAACTACATCTCTTTTATTGGGTGAAACTATTATATTTTCTTACCAAAATTTTGTAAGGAAATATTTTAGAGCCTTGGGTAAAGCTTTGTATTTTCATGGAAGTATACCAGATAATTCCCATAGATCATTAGTATTGGCATCACTAAGTATTTTACATGTCCCAATTGATTTCATTACATTTTTATATTTATGTTCAGTGCTTGATTACTTTTTGAAATCATGTGTTTTCTCCTTATTTTACCACTAACTACACAAGTTGTAATTATGCATCATGAAAGATTATAACATTTTTTTATGTATATTCATCCCCATAGTATGATATACATCATGTATATTTAATTTTTTTTTTCACTTTTCATGTTAGATGTTCTTAGTTCTAGGGTGTACATTACAGGTCTCATCTTAATCAATTTCATCAATGAAACAAACAATTGTCATTTATGACTATCAAATTCTAATTTTTGAAAGAAATTATCCCAGATTATTTTAACTATTTTTGTTGAATGGTGGTGACACATTTTATTATGCATTTATTTAAAAATGTTTTCATCAACTTCAATTAAGTACTTGTATTTTCTATAGAAAATTCTTGGAGGTGTTACTAAAGGTGGAATTTATTGAGATGGTGTTTCTATATAGTTATGTTCACTATTAGTTTATTAATTATTAATTTTATTTTTTAGTGCTTTCGTGGGATTTTATTTATTGTTACTTTTTTTTTTGTTTCCATCTAATTTTATTCATTTTTATGGGGGAAATAATTATTCATAGATTCATCACTAAAAATTTTTTAAAAAAAACCTCATACTTTGAATTTCAAATTGAAACATAACTTGGAATTTTAGGTAAATATTCACCTTCATTATTCAATTCATCATTATCCATTTCATCATTATCTATGACATTTGGTTCATTAGGGATATTATTTGTACATTGTCTTGAGTGAAATGTTTACATTCATACCCTTTATTTTTTTGTCAACACTTGTAATTGCTCTAGTGTCTTTTTTCTTTAAAAATTTCTTTTTATTTAAATGATATCCATCTCCCATGAATATGTTATTAGAATATGATGTGATGCAATTGGGATTGATTGATGTCCAAATCACATCCTATATAGCTAAAATTAGGTTCACACATGCTTTAATCAACCCCAAATAATGTCATACACTTGAATTTAGGTTAAATGGGTTCATATTAGACTAAATTGCTTTTGTGATTACATTAGTGGTAAAATTAGAGCCGATTGAGCCCCAAATCACATTTCATAGTTGTAATTACACTGAAGTTTCTAAAAGTGGCCAAATTTTACATCGTGGTTGAATTAGTAGATTATTTGGTTTAGGGTTTTATGACATTAAGGTTTAGTTACCCCCAAATTAAATATTATATAGTCAAAATTAGGTTCACAGGGTTCAATTTTGTCCAACTTGCATGATTGATTGTATCAATTGACTAATTGGCTCAACTTGTTAATAAATATGAGCTAATTTATACAAAAATAACACCTTGTACTCAAAATTAGGTTCAAGGGGTTCAAATTGTCCATAATCACCTCTATTTTTTCACTTGTGATAAATTAGGGTTAATCAAGCCATATGTTACATCATATACAACTGATTGAGCCATAATTTAGGTTCACATAGATCAACATGGCACAAATCACAACTCTAATTGAATAATTAACTAATTAGATCAATTCTTAATAGAATCAAAGCTAATTTATCCCTAAACCATGTCCTGATCTTGTAGTTAGGTTGAAGGGCATCAAATTATCTCCAATTTGCTTTGTGATTGAATTGATAGACTATTTATTTTATTTTATTATTATATTTTGGTCAATTAACCCCAAAATTACATCTCATATAGTCAAAATTAGGTTCACGGGGTTTAATTTCATTCAAAGTACATCACTATTTATAACAATCAACTAATTAGCTCAATATGCCAAGAAATATGAGCTAATTTATCCCAAAATCACATCATATACTCATAGTTAGGTTCAACAAGTTTAGATTTGCCACAATTTCCATCATGTTTGCATTTTCTAAACTATTAGGGTTTATTAAGCCATATGTTACATACTATACAATTGATTGATCCATAAATAAGGTTTATGGGGCTCGATTTTGTCCAAGTCATGTCTATAATTGCACTTGTAGACACTTAAAATTAAACATCTCATGAAAATTTCATCTAATAATTCTTCTATTCACATTAACATCCTTAGCCTTCACTATTTATCACCCATAGCCAATTAATTCATCCATTCCATAACCACCTCTAATTCCATAAAATTCACTTCCTATTCTATCAGTTAATTAATCCAAACTAATTAACTAATCATTCCCTTACTCCATGTATTTTGAATATCCAAAATTATTGAAATCTAAAATTAAAATAATTCTGGCATCATGACATCATCCACCACCTCCTTCCACTTTTGAAATTTTAATAATTCCATAGGCTCGACCTATCCTCCATCATTTATATTTTTTAATTCAAAGAGTCCACTATTCAAATAAAATAATCCTTTCTAATCCCCACATGTCTCCATTATCAAATTAAATAATCCCACTTAATCCTCCAAGATTCCCCATATCTTCACTATATTCACTATGTCCACTATCTAATTTTATAATCCCTAAGGTTCTCAATTGCTTCCCACCATCTAATTTTATAGTCTTAAGATTCCAACTATCCAATTTAGTAATACTCAAAATTCTCCAATTCTCCATCCTTGATCAAGATCAATGGTTTATATCATCATAGTAAACCTATAAATTTATTTGTCTACCTCCATTTTTATTAATCTCAAATTATGTAAATAAGTGACATCCAAAATAGTCTTAAGTTTTAACATCATCAATCATCGAACCAATCAAAGCATCATTTTTTTAAGGAGACATGTTGTCAGTTTCATCCACATGCTTCATTAATCCCTTTGAAACATATCTCTATCAAGCACAATAAATTATTCAAGATGGTAATTTTAAGGTATGCTATTAGGCATTTTTCAATTTCAAGTTCATTTATTACTTAAGATGAAAAACACTTGCATAGATTAAGTAATGTTTCCATTTATTTTTTATTTCTACTAACAATCACTAATCTTTGTTCTTGAATTACATTTTGATATGCCCTATGGGAATAAACATGCCACAACCATACTTGGAATAATATAAACATCTTATACAAACAATCAAAGAATCTTTTTTAGTTTTAATCTATTTACTTGTAGGTTTCTCATCAAAAATATTTTTTATGTTCTAATCTATTTACTTATAGATTTCCCATCAAAGATTTTTTTTTTAAGTTTTATTTTATTTAATTTCAAGTTTCTCATCAAAGAGTTTTTATTTAAGTTCTAATATTTTACTTGTCGGTTTCTCATCAAAGAGATTTTTTACTAAAGTTCTAATCTATTCACTTGAATATTTCTCATCAAAGAGTTTCTTAAAGTTATAATATATTTACTTCTAGGTTTCTCATCAAATATATATTTTTTAATGTTCTAATATATTTTCAAGTAGGTTTCCCATCAAAGAGATATTTTTACCAATCAATTTTATTACATATTTTTTTGATCAAAGACATGGTTATCATACAAAAACACAATTCAATTTGGTGTACCTAAAATGAACCAACATTTTAATTGGCGTCTTTAAAAATGAACTTTTCTTTTTAATTGCTTGCATGTTGTGTTTATTTACATGTCCCTTGTTTATAAGAGTTTAGTGCATGTATGCTCTCCCATTACCTCATCTAAAGATATTGGGTATTAAAAAGCACACAAGTTAGTCTTTACTTGATTAATTAGCTAAGTAATAATTAAATAATTTTCATTTCATTTCAAATTTATTTATTTCATAAAGGTTGTGGGAATTATAAACAAGAATACTCTCTCTCTCTCTCTCTCTCTCTCTCTCTCTCTCTCTCTCTCTCTCTCTCTCTCTCTCTCTCTCTCTCTCTCTCTCTCTCTCTCTCTCTCTCTCTCTCTCTCACACACACACACACACACACACACACTCACACACACACACACACATTTTAGGGGCTCTATCAATCATCACCTCATGGTAGACCAAACTCTATATACCGATGTGGTATATAAATTGAATATCTATTATTTCAATTTCATAAGTGGTTAAATGTATTAACCATAGTATGATGTGAGGGGTTTATACCTCAATACTTAGTTTTTATGAAATGACCTCAAATTTTGCTTTTTTTTAATGTCACTCCATTGAAATCTTACAAATGGAGTGAACACATAGGGACTAAACCATTTTAAATAATTTTATTAATAAATTTATTCAATTGTTTTGGTCCTTAATGTACCATAAGGTATATAAAGGACTCCCCTAGTTAAGCATGTAAAAAATTTTATCAACAAGAATCCTTTTTAGCATGGGATTTATGGTATATTGATAAGTGGTTAGCATTGAGAAGTTACTCTCAACATACCCTTAAAATTGGGTTTAGTAGGATACATGCACATAAGCCTCTATAGTAGGATTCATTTTAGTGGAAAATATTTGTTAATTCATGAATATTTGGTTTTGGGAAATTTAAATTTGGTGAGTTTTTAGGGTGCAACAGTTGACCTCTTCACCTAAAATTTTGGAATTTTTATTTTTTTAGGGGTTAGGTCACCAATGATTTATAATATTTATTCCATTATCCACATAATTCACCATATATATATATATATATATGTATGTATGTATGTATGTATGTATGTATGTATGTATGTATGTATGTATGTATGTATGTATATTCTCCCACTCCTAGAGGTCATGATCTTACCACTGAAGTATCTTTCTTTAACGGATTATGAAGATCTTGAGTGTTGAGGCCACACTCCACCGCTTGACTAATTTTAGAATTTCAGGAATCAACCTTGCCAACATGATGTCATGAAAAAGAAATTTAATGCCTGACTACACAAAACCATGTGAAGGAAACCTATTGCCCAGTGACACTGCACTATGCAATGGTAAACTACTGCCTGGTAGTGTTATGATGCATGGCAAAAACTTGCCACCTAATTTCAAGGCACCACACGATGGCTACTTACCACTGGGTAGCAATGTGATTGGTGATGGAAACCTACCACCTAATGGTAATGTGTCATATGATGTTTATGTGCCATGTGATGACAATATGCTACATGATGGTAAGGTACTACATGAAAATAATGTAAAATCTAGTGGCAGTGTATTATGCAGTCATAGACTGATACCTCGAATCACTATGCCATAGGGTGGCACCTTGCCACCTAAAAGCACTATATTGCATGGCTACAAGTTTACGTTTGATGTTGGTGGGGAAGTTGACCATAATAAACTACCTAGAAACAAAGATGTGGTATCAGGAGGTAATAGAAAGGGTACAACACCATAGCAAATACCAAAAAAATCCAACATCATGTCTTATTTTAGAAATCTAGGGTATAGGGATACATAAACAATAGGGATTTCAAATACAGTTAATTCTAAAACTTATTTAAAAAATATTAGTTTAGTTTTTTTATTGTAGAATAATTACGAAACCATTTCAATGCAAAAATCGACATGAATATTTACACTATTTCATTAGAAAGGATTAATCCCAATAACTTCTCACTACTTGAAGATTTTATTAATGAAATACCACCTCTATAATACAAACCTCAAGGTATTTTAGTACAACACACTCCTCTAGGAACTTCATAATAAACATGTAATTATTTTTAGAAACCTAATTTTGTTGAAAAATTCACTCAAAAAAGTTGAGAGAGGAAGATAATAACATGGATAATAAAAAGGTCTTTTCAAGTTGACTAGGTTACAAAATTTCCATTTATAGAATCTATAGAACCAAAAAATGGTAATGATCCTCTAACAGAATGTAGATGTACAATTTATAGTTGGAAACTTGGAAAAGATCATAGAATGCAACTTAAATTGGACACAATTAAGAATCATTGTGGAAAAATATACATATCCGTCAAGCATGCAGACGGACAGATAACAAGAACTCATAGACGTAAAAATGGAAAAGAATGCATGCATGTAAGATGCGCACGAGAATATGAAAATGATTAGAAATGAAAAAAACATATTGTTGAGAAAGAGGGAACCATAAAAGTGCAATTTGGAAAAGTTATGCAGTCTATTCTTGGGGCAAAATATGTACAGTTCTCTACAATTTTCCACATTTAAAAAAAGAGAAGACCCATTTCTAATTTTGTAGATTACAAATTTTTTTTTGAACATAATGGGTTTATGGATATTCGATAGTCACATTGGCCACATAACAGTGCTTGGGAAATGGAAAAATGTTTAGCCATGTTTAGGAGGATTTGAAAGAAAGTGTTAAGAGATCATAGTTTATCTCTCTGTTCATTGATGAGCTCACTATAGTTAACAACATAGCATGGGTTTGTATGCATTTGTATACCTTTGAGAACTATTCAAGGCAATCTCATCTTTTATCTATCTATAAAATGCTAAAAACTTGCAATTTAAAGAACCTCCATAAATTGGTTGTATCCAATTTAAGGGAAAGAGCTGGGATGGATGATTATGTCATAGCTACGAAGTTGGTGTGTGTTGGTACTAATGGAAAATTAGTGATGTAGGGGCATATAAATGGTCTTTGTGATCAAATACAAATAATATTTTCTCCATTTATGATTCCAATCCATTGCATGACACATAGGATGAATCTTACTTACAAAATTGTTAGCATATTTAATAATGTCATAAAAGTGGAAGAGCTGATTTGTGACTTCCATGCGTACATGTCAAGTAGCCCAAAAATATTTATGGAGTTCCAAAAATTTTCAATTGGGGTGACAAATGGTAAAAAAACCATTGAAAGATGTCCAAACTATATGGATTTCCATGTATGAACTTGCCTGTATAATTTTTGAGGAGTATCCATCTTTGATACGGTTTATGTATAAATATCATAGGGAATTTGACAAAGAAAAAGATGTATTGTGTCATTTAAAATATTTAGAAACATTACTCACATTATGTTGTATTTTTCCAATATTGACAGAAATAAACTATTTAATGAAACATGCGCAAGAGAGATCTATCTATATTGTTGACTTCACAAGTTTGAGAAAATGTCTATGTCAATGTTTAGATATATTATAGACACCAAACAAAAGCTTTCATAGTCCTATTTTTATAACCTAAATTTTTTTGATAGATATTAAGAATCCAGAGAGTTATTTGAAATTCAATATACATGATCATCTTTGTGTCATGGTAAATGACATTTAGATCCCAATCCACACATGCTTTAGAAGACTTGGAGTTGTGGGAGTTGAGCCTAAATGTGTACTTATGACACATTTACCATATGATACTATTTTGTATAAACATGAGTTAATTTGAGAAAAATCTCACAAAGTTTAGAACATGAAATTACAAAACATTTTCAAAGGGATGAGTTATTGGAGGGCATGGGAGTTATGAATCCCATTTTTTGGAACAGTGTTACCAGTCAAGAATAGATCAACACATTATTTCACAAATACATGGGTACAATTTTAATCCATTTCTATAAATATTTAGATATGAATGGATTTTATATTAATGGTATTTTAAATAAATAGTTACTGACATCTCAGTCAACATAGTTTGGTATTACAATGATGGATAAATTTTAGTGTTTAAGTGACCCAACAGAAAATGGTGCCATTACTCGTCTATGGAAAAAACTTTATCCAAATAGCATATTGCAAGAAATTATTAATGAATATTTCATATTATATGAACTTGTTCAAAAAATGATTTTGGGTTATGTGGAAGATGAGAGAGTGTTTAGTGCATTATCCTTTGTGAAGTTAAAACTAAGAAATAGATAGGATAAAAATCTAGAGACTTTCTTGAGACTATATTTTTTGCGTTATTCTATGGAAAATTTTCCATATGGTAGAGTAGTGGAAACTTGGAGTTATATAGTGGAGCAAAGAGGTTTGACTAATATAGCTACTAATATAGAGGATGAAAATATGGATACTGAATATGATACTAACATGGTAAATGCAAATCAAACTTATGATGAGCAAGTTTCTCGAGGATTGTTTTAGCTACTCAAATTTTAATTTGATAAGTATAAAAAATTCTATTTTTGGAAATATTATTATTCTTTAATCTTAAAATACATTAATTTATGTAATATATTTCATATATATTACAATCAAATCTTATTCAGTACATTTGAATTGCTATTTTTTTGTCTTATTAAAATTGTTTATTTCAAATAGTAATTTTATCTTTGTAATGCATGTCATTCATTAAGTAGAAATCATAATTGTCATTTACATTGTACAGAGCATTTTTTTATAGAACTCATTGAAGCATACAAGTCTTATGTTTATACATATATGCATGGTGCATCATAGGATGCCAATTCTATTGTCATAAAAACTCCCATTATTAAGCTTTATTGTTTTCCATTATCTTAATTATCTATAGTAGTAATTTAGAGATTAGATACACAAACATAATACATGTATAAAAGTGTAATAATAATTATTCTATCACAAGTTTACATTAGTACCATTACATAAATATATAGGAAATATTTACAAATTCCACCATAATCAATGCATTCAATGCAATAACTACTATAACAGTGTAACAATACATTCAAATCTATAACTACTAGAACAATATAACATTGATAATGAATTTAAGACTACAACTACTAAAACACTATCATTCTATGGAATATTTATTCTACAATAGGTTATTTTTTCTACAACTACTACAATATTCAAATACTACTACCAAAAATATTTTTTCCTATAGTTATGTTTGCATATTTCCAAATTCCACCATAAGAAACGCATTGAATGCCAATAGGAAAATATTTTAACAATGAATTCAAATATACTAATAAAAATATATAATGTTATAACAATGCATTCAATACTACAACCATTATAAGAGTATAACATTGAATTCAAATAATAGAACTACGATAGAACATTATAATTCCATAGAATATTTACTCTGCTTTTTCCCTAGATAATATATAAACTTGACAATAATACATTTTATATATAAAATATTAAAATTATATAGCTAAAGGTATTTCAAACAACTATAAAATATTATTTAATAAAATATTTTTCTTTCAAAAAAACAATGTATAAACTATTTTAAACAATAGAAATTGTAATTTTGAATAACAATAAACTATCATTAAATAAAGCAAGTGTCTTTGAAATAAACATGGTATAAATAGTTTTAACAATATAAACTATCATTTTAGATAATATAACTTTAAAAAATCAACATTTTTCTAGTTGAGACTTTCCACCACCAAGTTTTCCATCCCCACCCATGGAAACCCCACTTTCTTGACATGCCTATGGAATTGAATCATCAATTATCACTCCCTCTTGAAGATCATCTATATAAAATTCATTTGTGTAAGAATCACCCTCTCCTCCTTTGATGCATCCCCTATTAAAAGAATTTTAGGAAACTCATCTATTTTTTGCTTTAATATAATGCTAAGATCCATGCCATGCAGCTTAATTATTTTCTTCAATGTATTATTTTGTTTATTTAATAAAACCAACTTTTATTTCAATACAATAACCATGGAGATACTTTTATGTACATTTTTCAAATGCACATTAAGAACATGTGCTTCTTTCTTTAAATTTTTGTATTTTTCATGTAATCAATAAATAATATGTGTGTAAAGCACATATGAAGGTATTATAATAATCAAAATACATGGTATAAATAAAGAAATCTTACCAAAATTTTGTCCTTCTCTACTTGAGTGATGGTAACCAGGTCGATATCTTTATCCCATTTATTGAAATATGCTTGGGCTTCACCATTTATGTTTTCTAACCTGTTGATCATAATGTCTAAAATCTTATCATTGTAAGCATTGTCTAGATAGATCAATCCAAATTGAGCTTGCTCGACTAAAGCATCAATCTTGGAGGGTTACAAGAAAAAACAAAATTCATTCTTTGGGAGTGGTTGTGGTGACGGGCATTTATTTCCTTGATAAGATCTTTTGTCCTTACCTCGCATTGTTTTAATTCATTAAATTCATAAATAATACCCTCTTATACATTACAAAAGAGATCATAAAAAATTAGATTATCCAAGGAAAAATTAGTAAGGGAATTGTTAGAGACATGTAAATTATCATTGGTTAGGGGGGAGAGGTAGTTGGGCCTAGGGAAGAGGTACAAGGTACTTGTGAAGGCACATTAGAAACTTAAATAAATACATGTGGATTTACTCCACCAATATCTAAGGGTTGATTTCAATTCCAAGAAATTCTTCATCTAGATGAATCTATTGCAAACATATCAGTCCATGTGCACTCAAAATACCACCAATCAATAAAGTTGGAAAATCTAAAATATGTTGCATTCCTCTACTTTGTGTAGGGAGGGATATGTTCTTCCCTCTTCTATGAATATGGGCTAGTGGTAGGGGTGGTGGCATACTTCTTGGTCTACTAACAGAGGTTGAGTGGACTGAAAAAAACATTAATTCAAAAATATTAAATTCAAAAGCATAAAATAAGTGCAAATTCAAATTGAATCTATTTAGTATTACATGTTCGTGTTAGTGTGACTACCTCACCCATTATGAGTGTCCTTACCAGAGTTATCTCTTCAGTGCCTATTATGGTTGAGGGACTTAGATCTTTCCAATTTATTTTATTTGTTAGAGATACAATAGTTTTTTAACCTACAAAATGAGTAAACTATCTAGTTATTTAACTATCAAATTCTAACAAACTTCAAATCAAAAATAATGTTGTAATGGAAAACATTGATCGTGTTGTATGGGAGATTCCTCAATGCTAAAAATTTGAGAGTCAACTGTGAAAAATAAAATAAAAATCAATATGATTTTTTTTTCATTAATATGAAGACATTAAAGAAAGTTCGGGTAAACCTAGAAGTAGAGATGAAATAAAAATAATTCTTGGGTGTTTTGCAATTATAAATGAATTGAATGAAGACTCTATCGACTGGGTATCACTAGAGCACTTTGAATCACATCAACCTTTACTTGATACCTATTTTTTTGTGTCATAAACATCCACTCTTTCCTATAACAAATAATAGGCTAAAAAGTGTTAAAATTTAAAATATATATAAAACAAAAAAATGAGACTTAGAAAAATTAAAGTTACCACTTTTTCCTTGATAGACAAAGCATTGGCCTTCATTTTATGAGGTAGGCCAGTGGAAATTTTAGTTTTTTTGATTTCATATAAGGCCTCAAAGTAAAAATACAAAATGTAGTTAGAAGAAGAAATCGTGCAACTATCCTTCAAAGAAAACAAAATTCAACTCCTGCCTAATCCTGCTTGAAATAACTATGCACCAATCACATATAAAACTTGAGAGAGAATGAAGAATATAGTAAACAACCTAAAAGGGAATTTTTGATGGTCTTGTTTATAAAAAAATTATCGCTTGAAAGAAATAGACAATAGATTTAAGAAATGGATTACTTATTTTCTCAATGGGGATCCCCCTTCAATTTTGATTATCTATAATGAAAATAGAAAAGTAAAAATTGTAATGGAATTAAGATACCAAACTATTTATAATAAGTGATTCAATTATAGAAAACTAAAACATGTAATGGAATAATAAGACTTACCAAATGGGTCAATAGACACTTTATAAATCGACTCCATGTAATTTTTGTCATCATCAGATAAGATGACCTTAGTACTAACAACACTCACATTACAATGCAAAATACCTGTTAAATTTTGGATGTCTAATGGAGACATCCCAAAGGATATTATTTTATGGTTAAACAAAACATAAAATTGGCTCTCACTATAGTTTTAACTACCAAGTAGAGGTCACAGTAGATTATTATCGATAGCCCAATCATATTACGGAATCTACACCAAGCCTTTGAGTTGGCATTGATCAACTCATCTAACATATGGTTCTAGTTGTTCTAACATTTGGAGGAAATCCAAACACAATAGGTTTTTGAAAACATAATTGTACATCCTCTCTGATGGACTCTGAGTTTCTATAGATGCAAAAACCATGGAAAACATTTTTTTTTGAGTTGAATCCTAGAAGTAGGTAAACTGTAGGGATGAGAAGAAATTGGTAGGATGGTTTGAAAGTAGGTGGGTACAAGAAAAAATTGTAAGCAAAGTGTGAAAAGAGGTCACTCTAGAGTTATTTATAGGTGAGAAGGGTCACTGAGACTAACAGTTCCCATGATCGATGACTGATAGAAGGCACTAGATAGTAGGTGGGCACTGGGCAACAATAGCATCTTATTGTATGATACCATGTTGTCACATGATAGTGAGATGTCACATGGTTGTATCATGTCATGCAACATTATGCTGTCACATGATAACATGGTGTCACATGACAACATGGTGTCATGTAACAACATGGTGTCATGTGATAACATAATGTCATATGACAACATGCTACCATGTGACACCATGTTGTCATGTAACACCATGCTATCATATGATACCATGTTATCACATGACATTATTCTATCATGTGACACCATGTTTTTACATGATAACATAATGTTTCATGATAGCACAATGTCATATGATAGCAAAATATTGTATGATAGCATAATTGTCATGTGATAATGCAATGTCATGTGACAATGTAATGTCACGCAACACCATGTTATCATATGATAACATAATGTCATGCAATATTGCAATGTTACGTGACAACAAAATGTTGCACAATAACATAATGTGTCAGATAGCATAGTATTACGTGATAGCGTAATGTCACAAGATAGCACAATGTCATGTGATAGTGAGATGTCATGTAGTATCATAATGTTTCATGGCAATGCAATACCGCCTGGTATCATAATGTCATGTGGTAACATAATGTTTATCACAAAAAATAGATAGTGATTTTTCACCTGCTCTGCATGCTCTGATTCACCAAGGGAGTGAAGCAGATTCACCTAAAAAAACCTATGGGGTTTCTATCAGGTCCTCTTAAAGTGAACCCTGCTCTATAGTTATTTCTCTAAAATATTAGGTTGACACTATCTAATATACAAACAAGTAGAAGTGAGAGCCCACAAATTCTTTAAGACCTTATCTAAATCATCCTTTTACCATGTGGTTTTTCTTTCAATTAATCTACTAGTTAATATGATTATTTGGCTTACCTTTTTATGTGTATATGGGAATTACTTTTTCTAACAAAAATGAAAGTAAACCCAATTGAACCAACATCAATCTAAAATTTTTATATTCAAATCCATGTCCAAATCCTAAGTTGAATTGCATCAATTTTCATTAAGTCCAACACCCATGGTGTATTTAATTAGAAGAAAAGATAGAAGTAACGAAATTTTTAGTCAAATCTAGATAAAAACACCTCAATTGAAATTAACTCTGTTAGTAATCCATTCCCCAAAAAAAGAACATGATGGTCATACTAATAGTGATGTTGATCAATACAAATATGGCCAAGACAATAATAACTAGTGGTTCAAAATTTATAAAGGAAAAGCCTATCTAGAACAATATCTCTAAGAAAATAAATGTCAATTCTTATCTTATCTAGCCCAAGTAGGTTATTCCACTTATGTTTTAAGATACTCAATGTACCTAGCCTAAATATAAGACCAAGAGATCCATGACCAAGATTAATCCACTACTAGTTATCATATAGATCAAGATTAATGCTAAACTACAAACCTCAATTTGGATCATGAAGCTACTAACAAAGGAAAATTAACTTTATTAAAGCAATATTCTTAAGACCTAAATAGTGTTATAATCGACCAACTTTATAAATTTAGCTGAATGATAGATAATTTGGCCTTAAATCTAGTGGCTGTGTCATCCAATCAACAAAAATCATCTATTTAGAAATAACAAATCTCATCCAATCAATGATAACTCATCTCATTTAATCAACAATAACAAGCCCTCAATAATTCTAAAGTAAAAAATAGGGTGTACATACCCCCTAAATATAATGTTAATTTACATTCATATCCTAATAAGCTCATCAAACCTATTTAGCCTCCATCCACCCATCAACATGAATCAATTATTTATATAAACACTCCTTTCTCTTAAGATTCTGGTAAGAGATGAAAAACACTTTGCAAGGATTGCACATAGGAAAACATAACATGAAATTCATTTTTGAGGAACTATGTCCAATCCATTCAATGAAAATATTTTACAATCTCCTTTCCCCCTCACTTTTAGGTACCAATATTTCATAAACACAAAGGGAAAGGAGATCCACAATACCACCACAAATACTTCTTCATGGATTCTCAAGAAGTGGTGTATAATCACATATTATTGCTAAAACTATTTCCTTGATGCTTGGGTGGCCAAGATTTGGTATGGTTCCTTCATTTGCCTAAGGGATCCATCACTTCATTTTTATAATTATTGAAAATTTTTGTGAGTCATTTCTTAGATAATGTATAACATGAATTTACATTGATGTACCTTTACAACTCCAATCATAGAAGCAAACAAAGTTTCTCACACATTTTGGAATGATGGAGGAATTTGACCAGCAAATTTACTCATTCATTTCCAAAAAATAATAGTAAACATTTTTTACTAAAATCTTAATCATAAAATAATATATCATGTGAAACTCTAATGTGCTACTAGATTTTATTATATCATCCAAAAGGTATTGAATATTTGAAATGACACTCATTAATAAGGGTTTAATTAAAGTTTTATATAAATACACTCCACATTAACCTCAAGATAGCTCTCAAATTTAAATATAATAACCAAATGTATTTAATAAGAACAATAGTGTAGTGTGAGATGGATTTACAAAGTCTAAACATGTATAAAATTTTCAAACAAGGCCATTTTAGAGCATCTAAGCTACTCCAAAATTTACTCTTAAAAGAGTACCTATCAAGACACAATATCAAATAAATAACCTCACTTATCTTGGATAACCCACATAAGTTTCCAATGACTTATGGTAGTATAAATGATTTTATTCCCTCAAACAAATCCTTTTGTATAAGGATACTCTAAGCGATAATGATACATAGAATATGAATACTATATTTAACACTAAATCAAAGGTCATGCTATCATACATGTATGGAACTAAAACACTACATTCAAGATCTATTAGACCATGATAATATTTATCTTAAAAATAATGCATCAACATCACAAAATCAAATTATTGTAATTTTCAAGGATCCATTCCCAAAACATGATCAACATAATCAACAACATCAAAATCAGGATCACCATTAAGGACAAAATAGATACACCAATCACATGGATTGTCACAGTGTGCCATAAAACTATAATAATGTTATTAGATGCATCACCTATAATCATATCAGCACTATCAAAATAAATTCACATTATCAGTCTAACAGAACTCAATGTACTAGAGTCATTATCGTAGGACATTTTATATCCCAATCCATCAACCCTATCCAAGCCTAAGAATGACATGTCACTACTAAATACCCTAAAGTCATAATACAAGGACATTGCACATCAAAACAACATAATAAAATTAAAAATAAATCCATATCCAAATAAAAACCATCCACATCCACATTTGAAAAGAAATATAATCTTATATAATAGTTGGAGATGACCCCTGCATAGATATCCATTTTGGATCTATTACCAACATCCTCTATTCATAAGGAAATCTTATACCCAGCCATGAAAAAATAAAATTTACCTACTAATATTGATCCCTCAAAATTTCAAGTTCTCTTAGGACATTTGTCCTCTGCTAAAAAAATCACCTTTGATCATAGTGATATCTCACCAGTAGGTCCATCCCATAATAATCCTCTCTACATTAAGGTGATCATTTATAATAAAAAAAGATAAGGTGATCATAGATAATGTATCAAAATAAAATATTTGAATGCTCAAATTAGTTAAGGACCTTAGGTACTCAGAATCAAATATGGAAATAAACATCCTTACCATCAAGAGGCATGACAATGCTAAGAGAGAATCAACTAGATTTATTTATCCATCCATCATTTTTATGCTTGTCACACATAAAACCCTAATTCATGTCCTTGAGATTAAGCTTCCATGTAACCACCATCTTAATTATTCATGTATTCATGACATGCATGTCACTCCCTTCATTTTACATCAATGTCTAAAATTCCCACACTCCAGTATGGAGTTCACAATATATAACAATACACAACCTCATTAGTATTATACGATGTTGAAAGCTTAATATTACAATAGTCATAATTGTCCCCTCATAATGTATGCCCCTAAAAGGATAAAAATGTACTTCATAAAAATCACAAAAATATCTACCTTTTCCAACTTTACAAATGCAAATAAGGTACAACAAATCAAACCATCTACCTTTCAAGGTTGTTTATACCTCCATCTTATCTAGGAGGATCTTCTTTATGTCACTAATCCTCTCTTTCAAGGTCTTCAAGATCCTTTATTTCCTATCAAGCTTCAATTCACCTTTTCTTGGATGGATTTTGCTGAATACCACTTTCCCAACACAATTTTCCCAACACAATTTACCAACATATAATTTCTTCAGAACAATATTTTCACAAAACATCATTACCGAATTCTTTGATGTAGCTGCTTCTCCAAGAACTCAAACCTTGAGCTCTGATACCAAATGATGGCTTACTGAACCGTAGCCTTCAAACTGTGGAGTCTACACTTCCCTTGCTTTCCTATCTTCTCCCAAAATTGATGTAAATGCCCTTCTCTACAAAACAAAATTCTGATCCAAAATACTGAAACAACTCTACCAACTGTGTTAGATGGGCTGGCTTGGATTTACAGGCTAAACTATACACAATTCCAAATCAAGAAATAGTGTTGATTACGCTTATTAACTAAATTGACATACACATTCCTGATTTGTACAAATAGATCTCCTTAGATGTATCCCATATTCAGGTCCCGCATATATATTCTTGACAAATGATTCCCATTATCAACTCTCGGTGATATTCTTTGTAGATCAACCATGTCCCAACGCAAGTGAATAGCTATCTACTGACAGGGCTAAACTCTAAAATATAACAGCATTTTGTGGTACATCAAACTCTAAGACATGGCATACAGACGTTTTGAAAGCAGGACTAAAATATATATAGTAATAAAATATTTCTTCAATGACAAGATGATACCTGGCATCCTCTTCTTCTTCCTTCACCAAAGGTGTCGGCTTCGTCAGCTTCTTTTACATATCTGATTGCTTCAACGATCCAATTACATGCATTTATTTCCATTGATTCTTTTTCAGATCTCAAATAACATCAGTCCAACACTGATCATTTAACCATTAATAAAGCCATTTCTTCTGGCATAACTGTAAAAGCACTGCTCAACACAAGATCATATTTCTTGATCAGTTTATATAGGATTCCACAAACCTTACAGAAGCAGGAGACTAATTGGTAAGTCTCAGGGTGAGAATTTGAGACTGCAGAGTGACACAAGATTCATCTTTCCAACCTATATGATGCAGAAACTGAAAGCTGAGAACTCCAATTTTGTGAAGAGCAATACCAGGTTTTGGCGATCAAATTGCAAAACAATTAAATGAACTGTACAGAGTCATTGGCGGGAACAGGATAAGTAATTCTTTTATGCAACCCTAGCAAAATATCTGACTCCACCAGAGACACAACCGGTATCTGGTTCCTTACAGCTTCCAATATGGCTGAAAACTCCCACTCCACATTCATGACCTCTCTACCATCTAGTTGCAGATCTCAACTAATTGGCCTTTGCTAAAACATTATATGTTTCATAATATCTATGGGTTTCCCTAAGCCTTTCCTAAATGTGTTTATACTCATACAAAATTTGAAAGGTGGACAGAAAATACCAAAAACAAAATTAATGCAGGAAAACAACATACTTTATTCTTTACCATCGTGGCCTGTGTAAAAGCTTTTCTTCATAACTTCCTTCCCTCCTTCCCATTACGGCCTTTATCAGCAAAAATATTTTTTTTATGCAACAAAAATAATCCTTAGTTCATACAGAGCAATCATTGACGAAATCTATCAAAATACATAATGTATAGAGCTAAACAATCATTATTTTCTCAAATCTATTACAAACAATTAAAATACATTCCTTTTTCAGACTTGCTCTTCCTATACAACCTCCTACACTACTGAAATAGTCTTAATTTACTTAGAAAATAATTCAACCAACTCCTAGAAAAACTCAACAAATGCATTCAGCTAACACCTAACCTACGCCACTTATGGCTTGATTTACTTGATTTCACATGGTGACAAGGTTGTCAATAACTAAATTTGATCTTCACACTACTCAAATAAGCCTATCCCTTCCTCTTGAAAAGTGTACAAGATTTAAAATTTTTTTTGAACTACAATAATCTTTGAAAGAAATCTTTATCCATATTCTATGCACTCCCAAGATGCTCCCGCATCAGATTCATGGGCTTAAAAAGTTTCATGAGCTCCTGCTCATGAGTTTCATTTGTTTGCCCATTTACAAAAGTAAAAATTTTACAAAACAAATGTCTTCTTCATTTAATTTTTTGTACAAATGTGCATGTTCTTGACTTCCACACTTGGGTCTTGTTTTGCTTGCTGTCTTTTCCTTCCAAAGTACATCTTGCTGCCTCTTCATCTTCTTTGCAATCTTCTTCTTCACATATTCATCCTCTTGAATGAGGATATCAACTTCCATTCTTTCTTTTTGAGCTCTTAGAAGAGCTCTCTTCTCCAAGTACTTGACCTCCTTATCAAGCAAACCTGTACAATCACCATTCAAAGCAAAATTAGAAGTAAAAATTTGAGACCCTTGGGTCTCTCCAAATTTTTGAACCCACACTTGCTGCTCAAATATGACTTCTTGGTCCTTTGTCTTCATTTCTTCTTCACAACAATGTTCTAACTCCTTAGATACTAGTACAGGACAAATTTTGGTATTCTCGTCATGGTTAATGGCATATTCGAAGGCTGCCAACTCTTCCAAC
Source organism: Torreya grandis (assembly GCA_037957365.1). NCBI lineage: Eukaryota > Viridiplantae > Streptophyta > Pinopsida > Cupressales > Taxaceae > Torreya > Torreya grandis. The sequence continues at coordinate 138,099 of JARHVA010005306.1, read as the reverse complement.
AATTGCTCTTTACTTTGATACACAAAAATCTTGTTTGGTTCCTCAACTAGAAACTCTCCATCAAGTTTTTCTATCTCCTTCAGGATATTTTCTTCAATTGTCAAGTCTAAACACTTAACCTTGTCTCCATCTTCTTCTTGCAGCTATTCTACCCCTTCTTGTTTCTTATCAAACAACTCTCCTTCACCTACAAATGCTTGATCAAACTTCCATATTTCTCCTTCACATTGCGGATCTTCCTCCTTAGTGATTAGTACATTTGAATCAAAATCAACTATATCAACATCATGCAACTAAAAATTTGCATCTTCAATCTTTTCCAATTCTGAATTTTGATCACTATACCTTTGTTCATCATCAACATGTACCTTTCCATTTCTTTTATCCTCTTGAGTAAGAACTTCTTCTTCCTGCCTGATCAATTCTTTATGTTGGAGTTCAAACTGATCCTTCTTCATGTCTTCATCACTTGAGGCATTACAACAAGCCTCTTCTTCTTGTCTAAGCACTCTCTCATGAAGTGCTTCACCTCCTTGATCCATGAGCATCTTCATTGGATCATATGTTTCTTCTTCCTCCTCAACTTGCTTTCCTATAAACAAAACATCAAATGAAATGTTAGATATAAAATCATTTGGCCACTTGACCTTTTGAGTGATTGCTTGTTGTTGGTCTATTTCTTCAATGATGAGATCCATCTCATACTGAACTTCCTCTTCAAATTGAAACTTTTCTCCAAGCTCTTCATTCTTGAGCTTATCCTTTTGTTTATACTTCTTCATCTCTCCCCTTAAGGCAACTCTTAACATTCTTCTTCTTCTTCTCTCCATCAATAATCTAACTGGCCATCTTACTCTTTTCTTCTTCATTACCCATCCTTGCCATGGGTTTTCCATATTTTCTATCATGATTTCTATCATGGCTATCCTTGCCTTTATCTCATTCACTTCTCTTTGGTACTCTTCCTCTCTTTGTCTCTTTCTTCTTTCTCTTTCTTGTTTCTCTCTCTTTATCTGGTTCATGTTCCTTCTAGGTAGTCCCTCTATCACTTTTCTCAATTTTTCAATCTCCATCCTTTACCTCACCTAAGTCTATTTCACCATAGTCTTTTGGCAAATTATCCAAGTTTCTTCTTGGATCTTCTTCTTCTTCTTGAGCAATTCCCTTTGCTCTTCTTCTAGAGCTTCTCTTAGCTCTTCCACTAAGCCTCCCTTGGCTTCTTCTCCTCTTAAGCCTCAATGGCTTGACTGCCTTGAACCTGCAACCTCTAAAAATACATTATCTCTGTCAAACACTGATTAGAAGAGTACAAACTTTTATTTTTTTTAAGAGCTTACTAGCTCTCTTCCTTTGTTCTTCAAGCCTCTATGGCTTTTGGACTCTCTCTTACCACTCACTCCTTTCTTTCCACTTCAAGGTTTTTCACTTCTCTCTCAAACCTTTCAAGCCTTACTACTATATCGATTCTTCATCAAAATTCAAAAATCTCTACCTTTTCCAACTTTACAAATGCAAATAAGGTACAAAAAATCAAACCATCTACCTTTCAAGGCTGTTTATACCTCCATCTTGTCTAGGAGGATCTTCTTCTTGTCACTAATCCTCTCTTTCAAGGTCTTTAAGATCCTTTATTTCTTGTCAAGCTTCAATTCACCTTTTCTTGGATGGATTTTGCTGAATACCACTTTCCCAACACAGTTTACCAACATACAATTTCTTCAAAACAATATTTTCACAAAACATCATTACCTAATTCTTTGATGTAGCTGCTTCTCCAAGAACTCAAACCTTGAGCCCTAATACCAAATGATGGCTTACTGAATCGTAGTCTTCAAACTGTGCAGTCTACACTTCCCTTGCTTTCTTCTCTTCTCCCAAAATTGATGTAAATGCCCTTCTCTACAAAACAAAACTCTGATCCAAAATACTGAAACAGCTCTACCAGCTGAGCTAGACGGGTTGGCTTGGATTTACAGGCTAAACTATACACAATTCCAAATCAAGAAATAGTGTCGATTATGCTTATTAACTAAATTGACATATACATTTTTGATTTGCAGAAATAGATCTCCTTAGACGTATCCCATATTTAGGTCCCGCATATATATTCTTGACAAGTGATTCCCATTATCAACTCTCAGTGACATTCTTCATAGATTAACCATGCCCTAATGCAAGTGAATAGCTATATACTAACAGGGCTAAACTCTAAAATATAACAACATTCTGTGGTACCTCAAACTCCAAGACATGGCATACAGATGTTTTGAAAGTAGGACTAAAATATATATAGTAATAAAATATTTTCCAATGACAAGATGATACATGGCATCCTCTTCTTCTTCCTTCACCAAAGCCGTCGGCTTCGTCAGCTGCCTCTACACATCTGATTGCTTCAATGATCCAATTACATGCATTTATTTCCATTGATTCTTTTGCAGATCTCAAATAGCGTCAGTCCAAAACTGATCATTTAACCATTAATAAAGCCATTTCTTCTGGCATAATTGTAAAAAACACTGCTCAACACAAGATCATATTTCTTGATCAATTTATATAGGATTCCACAAACTTACAGAAGTAGGAGACTAATCAGTAAGTCTTAAGGTGAGAATTTGAGACCGCAGAGTGACACAAGATTCAACTTTCCAACCTATATGATGCAGAAACTGAAAGCTGAGAACTCCAATTTTGTGAAGAGCAATACCATGTTTTGGCAATCAAATTGCAAAACAAGTAAATGAACTATACAGAGTCATTGGCGGGAATAGGATAAGTAATTCTTTTATACAACCCCAGAAAAATATCTGACTCCACTAGAGACACAACTGGTATCTGGTTCCTCATAGCTTCCAATATGGCTGAAGACTCCCACTCTGCATTCATGGCCTCTCTACCATCTAGTTGCATATATCAACTCATTGGCCTCTGCTAAAACATTATATGTTTCATAATATCTATGGGTTTCTCTAAGCCTTGCCTAAATGTGTTTATACTCATACAAAATTTGAAAGGTGGACAGAAAATACCAAAAATAAAATTAACACAGGAAAACAACATACTTTATTCTTTACCATCGTGGCCTGTGTAAAAGCTTTTCTTCATAACTTCCTTCCCTCCTTCCCATTATGGCCTTTATCAGCAAAAATAATTTTTTTATGCAATAGAAATAATCCTTAGTTCATATAGAGCAGTCATTGATGAAATCTATCAAAATACATAATGTATAGATCTAAACAATCATTATTTTCTCAAATCTGTTACAAACAGTTAAAATGCAGTCCTTTTCCGGACTTACTCTTCCTATACAACCTCCTACACTACTGAAATAGTCTTAATTTACTTCAAAAATAATTCAACCAACTCCTAGAAAAACTCAACAAATGCATTCAGCTAACACCTAACCTACGCCACTTATGGCTTTATTTTCCTGATTTCACATGGTGACATGGTTGTCAATAACTAAATTTGATCTTCACACTACTAAAATAAGCATATCCCTTCCTCTTGACAAGTGTACAAGATTTAAATTTTTTTTGAACTACAATAATTTTTGAAAGAAATCTTTATCCATATTCTACACACTCCCAAGATGCTCCTGCATCACTTGGGGGCACTTTGGTTCAACATGATGATCATGGGATGGAATGCATTGTACTATTTAATCATAACTTTGTAAGCCTATCAATTTAATTACTCACATATTGAGAAAATATGCATATAAGTAGTCTTTGCATCTTAAAAATTATGCTATTATATGTTTAAAAATCAGATTCTCATTGTTAAGGTGGATCCTCTAAAATATATTATATCAAAGGAAACTCTTATAGACCACATGGAAAAATGGATCGTGTTGCTTAGTGAATTTGATATTAAACATGTAAACCATAAATCCATAAAGGGATGAGATATTTTGGATCAAATTGTAGAAACCCCATAATAGATAAATAGCCATTCACCATTATCTTTCAAAAATAATCTATTTTGTCTATTGAAGAGTAAAAAAATTAAAGATCTATTTTAATGGGTCATTCGTAGCGCATAGCTCAGAGGCAGTTACTATATTTGTGATACCATAAGAAGATCTTATCCGTAATACTTTTCACATTGGGTTCCCATGTATGAGTAATATTATAAAATATTAATCTTTCATTGTAGGCCTATATCTCATAATTCAATGGGACATTTAGTAATTAGTGTTATATGGTGACTTTCAACTTATCATAAATCAATTCAATGATCAATACCAAATAAATTGTAATAAACTTATACCTTACAATTACATGGTATATATATTCAAAAAATATTTTGATAAAATATAGTATGATCAAGTGCCATGATATAATAATAGATCAATTAACACTATGGCTAATATTCAATCACTTTTTGACATGTCTTCTACCATCCAATAATATTAGTTGCTCATTGAATAATTCATCGTGATAGCATATGATCATCCAAAATAAAAAATGGTATGAGAAATTGTTGGTCCTAGTTCATCTTGGTATAATAATGTTTATACATAACTTCATGATCATGTCCTTCTAAAATGCTTATCACATAATTAAAAAAATACGTAATCCATAACATCTCATGATATACCTTACTTGGTGGCACACTCTATCATTGCTAGGATATGATGGAACACTGCTTCATTGTTTAAATTTAGGAGAGTCTATTTTAGCCATCAAATATGTTCAAAATGGGATTTTTGTGGCCCATACTAATGGAATGGTCCTTGTTAAGAAGCTCCTTCACATAAGATACCACTAGATGACTATGGAAATTTATGCATGTGTAGATGTAAAAACATTTATTACTTTCCTAAAGCATGGGGATCTAATTCATGTTTTGTCATAAAGATTTCATTTGATCAAAACTCCTTGGTCATTTTTTATGTGGGGACATGATCTCATTATAAATATAAACCCCACCTTATCTAATGGTCATAAGCACATTTTAACTACTATCAAGTATTTTAAAATGTGGTTCGATGTCATTCCTCTCACTTATGTAATTAGGAAGCAAATATCCAAATTCATCCTCCATCACATCATTTAACATTATGGAATTACCTTTTCTATCATTTTTAATAATGGTAAGTCCTTAAAAAATAGGGATGTAAACACACTCTATTAAAAATTACATATTCAACATAGATGGTTCACTCCTTATTATCTACAATGCAATGGCCAATTTAAGGAATCCAAAAATCAATCTTAAAATCCTCAAAATAATTATTAATGATGTTTTCCACAACCATAATTTGTACCTTTATCCAACCTTATGGTCTTATTGCACCAATATCTGTATACCCACAAGTGATACACCCTATTTCATAGTCTTTGGGTTAGAATGCATCCTCCCTTTTGAGATTGAGTTACCATCCCTACATATCTCATTGAAGGACATCATTACTAAAGGGGATTATAGGGTTGAATGACTATAAGAGATATAACTCCTTGATGAGAAATTAATGATAGCACTGAATCACCTCAAAACATATCATAATTAACTTCATCACGGCTATGGATAGTATTAAATCTTGATAGTTTTAAGTTGGTGACCTTATGCTTAAAATAAATCAAATGAATAAAAATTCAGAGTGGGAGAAGAAAGGCAAGTTTGAGCCTAATTGGTTGGGTCCATACATCATCACTGCTAAGTAAAGTTATGGGGATTACATATTAGCCAAAAAATATGGAAGAGAGCTAGATGAGTCCATGAACATAATATATATATATATATATATATATATATATATATTTATTTGTGTGTGTGCATGCATTTGTACATATGTATGTATGTATGCATATATATGTGTGCATATGTATATATTATATATATCTATATATATTTACACACACACACACACACACACACACAAATGTGTGTGTGTGTGTAATTAAATAATCGAAAGATAAAGAGAAATAATGAATCAAAAGGTAAAAACCATTTGTATGGGATATTAGATAACTATCATGGTTAAATACCATTATCTATGTGTACCCATGTGCATGGAGGCAAGTCTACATTCTTTTGTATCCCTCCATCCAATCCATATCATTATTCAACAAACACTTTTTTATTTTGACCTTAGTTTTGACTTGTATCTACTACAAGGTGAAACATGTTTGATAGATCATATTTTGGAAACATATTTGTAGTATTATATAATATTGACATAGGGGACAACTTACCTGACTTGTGATCCCTTGAAAGTTTCTTTTTTGGATGTATCCATTCCTCCTCATCCCTCATCCATTTCCACATCTACTCCTAGAGTCTATTATACCTTTGTTATTATCTCTTGCACACACATTATGGACACCCCTTTTCTATATATTTATTATAAAAATCTAGAAACATTATAAAAATTTAAAAAAACACTAAAAATAGTGATATAAGGCCACAAAATCTAGAGTTCTCATGAACACTCTTATTTTTTACTGGGCTTATATACTTGATCAAATTTGACCCAATTCATATTCAATTTATCAATCACATTATTTACACATGTCCTCCCTCACATATATCCTTTCTTGGGATACCATCCAACTATCATTATCATTGAGCCTTCACACATGGATTTTGACTCAATTAAAAATAAGATGATTTATGTTGCTTTTTTTTAATAATTTTATTGGTATTTTATTTCTTTCATGTTTGTTTTCCTTTACTTCTTGTACCTTGATTCAATAAATATGCACCAATAGGGTAATCATGGTTTTTCCACATCATGGTGATCTCTTTCACTCATACCTGAGTCCATACATCAACATACGACAACAACACCATCTTGATTTTTACATATAATGGTGTGTTTATGTCATTTGCTTAATATATTGGGGTTATATCCTTATGAAAAATAAAACAAGGTTGTCATGGTATTTGATATCATGGTTTATACTATTGTGTTCAATATCAAAAATATGGTTGAAGATTATATGTGGAGATGTGTTAAAATGGAAGTATATTCTTCTTGAAAAATCTATCCATTCCTTAGCATCCATTTTCAAATCCAATAATTTCATCCATATTTTAAATATAAAATTCAAATACACATTTATTCTCATCCATTTATTATCATCATTAATCCCTAAAGGGAGAATTACGTTGGCTTGAGGTCCATTTGAATTATGTAGGCAATGCTCAATTACGTTGAGTGTATAAGTTTAACTTAGTTTTATTACCATTCTTATAAATCTTTCCATTATCATCCATAATAATATCATCTCATTCCTCATCTATATTAAACTATTCACTATATCACTACCCATATGCACAACATTTCCATCCCATTTAGAGTGTAAATCTCTTTTAAAGAGATTATTTACAACCATCCTCATGCCACGTAACTATGTTTTCCAATCCCCCACTTTACTCTTATTTTCTTAACCCATTTGACATTTTCTATTCCATTTTTGGCTCCAAATCCACTAGCTATTCTATCATTTAGATCATCACCATCACTTTTCCTATCAATGCTTAGTTGACCGTGATAGCCCCTGCTTCTTCACTCTCTTAACATCATTTTTGTCTCATTATTTCACTTCAAATACACATTTATTCTCATCCATTTATTATCATCATTAATCCCTAAAGGGAGAATTACGTTGGCTTGAGGTCCATTTGGATTATGTAGGCAATGCTCAATTACGTTGAGTGTATAAGGTTAACTTAGTTTTATTACCATTCTTATAAATCTTTCCATTATCATCCATAATAATATCATCTCATTCCTCATCTATATTAAACTATTCACTATATCACTACCCATATGCACAACATTTCCATCCCATTTAGAGTGTAAATCTCTTTTAAAGAGATTATTTACAACCATCCTCATGCCACGTAACTATGTTTTCCAATCCCCCACTTTACTCTTATTTTCTTAACCCATTTGACATTTTCTATTCCATTTTTGGCTCCAAATCCACTAGCTATTCTATCATTTAGATCATCACCATCACTTTTCCTATCAATGCTTAGTTGACCGTGATAGCCCCTGCTTCTTCACTCTCTTAACATCATTTTTGTCTCATTATTTCACTCCTTTGATCTCCCATATCCCTTTCTTATATGTTTTACTTATCCTTCAATTTTATCACAACTTTCATTTTCTTCCACATCCCTCATCATGTCATTTCCCTACACAATAGCTAATAATCCCTTAAATATGGTTTCAATTCCCCAATCTACCTAGTTTTCACTACCATACTTCCACCCTCGTCTTCTACATTTTGTTCTTCATTCTATTTCTCCATTTATTTTTCATGTTCTCATCTTCCCTATTTTCACTTTATTTCCTTTCCAAGTTGCATATAATTCCTTCTTCCCAATAATGACTCCTTTAAAGGTATTTACTCTTTGAAGAATCCACTTATAATTTCCACTTCTTTCATATCTATGTAATCACAAATAATAATCACTACATGATTATCTTCGTCCTCACAATCATTTTTATATGTGACCTCATTATCCTCTTCATCCTCTTTCATCTGTATTAACATCAAAAATAATGGTGTAGTCACTAGCTTGTACTAACTTTACATCCATGCTCACCCGCATATTGTGCTCTATTTATTTAATATAATAAATCTTATCAAGTTCTCTTCTTGATTCATACATATCTTTCATCTCAATGTTTCCACATATTGTGCATAGGAATAACTTATTCTTGTTATATTTATACATTGAATCTTTTGGGATCAAGTCTGTTTTTACCCTCCTATCATTCCATGGTATGTGTTAATCTTAGCTACTTTGGTCCTTTTCTATACTAATATCCATGTCCCCTATGATGAATTAAGTCCCTACTCATTGTATGAATTTGATTTGTTCAATTATTCATAGGTAAAGGTTTCAAGATTGGATGCATTCCATTTAATCATATTCACAAACCTTGATATCCCTAAATACATGATCACATCATTATTCAAATCATTATTTCATCACTTTGGAGCATCCCCATGTGCCTATTTTTTTGTAGCTTCTTTATTATTTGAAAAATTATTATACCATCCACACATACATTTGTGTCAACCTATAACACCTTTTCTATCCATAAATGAGATCATTCATCATTAATTTCTATAACTTAATGCTTGTAATCAAAACTCACAACTTTTGTCGTACTTGGGGAAAATCAAAGTGTGCAACTTATCTCAGGATGTCTCATTCCAAAATCCAACCTGATTGGGAGAATAAATTCATCATCATCAAAAAATCAAATCAATCAAGCATCATCTCAAATGAGTTAATATCTTCCTTGAGTTAATTTCATCCATCATAATTATAATCATACCTCCTTTAAGAGATAATTACATTAACCTGAGGTCCATATAGATTATGTAGGTAGCACTCAATTCTATGGGGTTTTTAAGGTTATTTTGACCATTATTCATTCCCTTTCATCTCATCCTCTCTCACCTCATCTCATTATTTGTTATATACCTTTAAATTAATTATTTAATTAATTAATCGATCAATCATCCATCCAATCTGAGCTCACATCTTTCACCTTGCATGGGGAAAATCATGCTTGTAGCTTAATCACTAGAATTGCTTATTCCCTAAATCAAGCCTAAAATGTTTTATGATATTTTTCACATGTTTTACCTATTTGGGTAATATCAAATTTTTTATTATATCTCAAGATGTATCCTTCCAAAATATACCTTGCTTGGAATAAATTGATTCATCATTATTGATTAGGTCAAGTGGATTAATTATATCCATAAGTTAATAGCTTCATCACATATTGTATCACCACCCATTCTTTATTTATCACCCACCCATTAATTCTTCCATTCTTGCTTCTTTATCTTTTTTGAGAGACCTTTCACATCTGTCATCCATGCATATCCTCTCGATATGGCATCATCAATCACATTATTTATTTCATCTCATCTATGTTCTTATCTACATTTTATTTTTTGATTATTCTTTCTTTGAAAATATATCACTCCACCCATCATGTTTCATAATGCCTTCTCAAAGAGGGGAAAAATGTAGACACTTAAAATTGGACACTTCATGATAATTTTAACTAATCAGTATTATATTCTCACAAACATACCTAACCTTATATTCATCACCCCTATCCAATTAATTCATTTGTTGCATAACCACCTCCAATCTTATATAATTCACATCCTATTCTATTTGTTAATTAATCCAAATTAATTAACTAATACTTCCCTAATTTTATGGATTTTGAATATCCAAAATAATTAAAATCCAAAAGTCAAATATTCCTCACATCATGACATCATCCCCCTCCTTCCACTTTCTAAATTTTAATAATGTCATAAGCTCTACCTGTCCCCCATAACTTCAATTTTATAATTAAAAGATTTCACTTTTTAAATAAAATAATCCTCCTCAATTCCCCACTATCTCCACTATGGCCATTAATCAAATGAAATAATCTCCACTATCTCCAAAAGTTCCCAATTGTTTTCAAGCATCTATTTTTATAATCACAAGATTCTTAGTATCTAATATTCTAATCCCTAAAGACCCCATTTGTTTCCCACTATCCACACTTGATCAAGATACATGGTTCATATCATCATGGTAAATATATAAATGGATTCATCTACCTCCATTTATATTAAGATTGATTATAAAGTGAAGTGTCATCAAAATCATCTAAAAATTTAACATCATCAAGCATCCAACCAATCAAAACATCAAGTTTGCAAGGAGAGGTGATGCTAGTTTCATCCACACACTTTGTCAATCCCTTTGCAACCACATCTCATCTCATTTGGGTAATTTTAATATTTTCTATTTGGTTTATTTAACTTTAATTTTCTCTTATTTCTCAACCTAAAGTACACTTATATACATTTAGTATATTTCCATTCATTTTAAATATCTACTAACAATCACCAATATTTGTTCTTGTGTTAAAACACCAATTGACTAATTGGATCAAAACATGATGGAATAAAAGCTAGTTTATCCCCAAATCACATCCTACTCTTGTAGTTATGTTGAAGGGGATCAAATTGGTCTCAAATACCTCTTTGATTGAATGACTAAACTATTTGGTTCATTGTATCATGATATTATGGTTAATTTCACTCCAAATCACATCATTTACAATTCAAACTAAACTCATGTGGCTCAAGTTTTCCAAAACTATGTCACTATTTTCACACTTTGACTAATTAATTGAATATATGATGAAATCAAAACTAATTTATCCTCAAATCACATTGTATAGTTATAATTAGGTTTAAGGGGCTCATATTGACCCTAATTACCTTCACAATTGAACCAACCAATTATATCATTCATTATATGATAAAATTGGATTTTATTGAGCCCCAAACCACATTTTATACATATCAAACTTACATTAAACCAAAATTTTCTTTAGTTCATTCTTTTATGAATTTGGAGATAATTAATTCCTAAATCACATTTTATAGTCAAAGCTAGGTTTAAGGGTCTCAAATTATCCCCAATTGCCTTTGGATTAAACCAACTAACTATTTAGTTTATATTTTTATGTCATTGGAACAAGGAGCCCTAAATTACATATTTTATAGTCAAAATTAAGTTCATGAGGCTCAATTTCACTTAAATTGCATCATTGATTGTACTAATTCACTCATTCACTCAATATGTTAAGAAATATAAGTTAATTTATCCTAAATCACATCCTATAGTCACTATTATGTTCAAGGAGTTTAAATCGTCCCTAATTAAATCCACCATTCAAACAATTGACTTTTTTAATTCATTTTGTGCCTTTCCATGTTTGAAATATTTTTGTTACTTAGTTTACCTATATTTGACATAAGGGATCTGAGAATCTCAAGCTCCATATATCATTCTATCCTCATGAAAATGATAAACTAATATAGCTAATATAGCTAATGCCTTCAAGTACCAATGGATTTTAGTTTGTAATGGGAAAAACTGTTTAATGGGAACGCATGAATGTTTTGTATAATTTTTGTTAATATAAGAAATGTATTTCACAAAATAAAATGGAGAGTGGTGGTAGATTTCATGACCTCCTTTTTTTGTTTTGTTGTGTATGTAGTATTTTAGTGAGAGTGAGTAGTCATAGATTTACTCATTTTAGGAGAAAATCATTACCTCTGAGCTTTTTTTTTTGTCTCATATCTGCTTCTTACCAGGTTTTAAAAAATAAAATGGAGATTGGTAGCATATTCCATTCCCTCTTTTATGTATTTTTGATCACAAAAGGGAAAATGGATATTGACTCAAACTTTTTCTATCATTTTATCTTTGTGAGAATGATATATATGTTTGAATATATGGAAAATACTAGAGAGGCTCCTATACACCTAGTTATACCATATTGAACATCCCTTTTCCTCTAAAATTGTAGTGTATATGACCTTGCATCCACACTAAAATGCCTTGGTGAAATGAATAGCGTGTATAGGAGCCTCTCTGATATTTGTTTTACTGTGTTGAATAACTCTCTTCCTATAAATTCATATTGAATATGGCCATGCATATAAGAGTTTGTCCTTATGTATAAAAATAAATTAATAGTGCATAAGACCCTACATATAAGAGCTTATCCTTATGTATAAAAATATATTATTAACAAAGAAAAAATCCTTGGTGAGCTTAACCTTATGTATAGTGGGCCTCTAATAAGAAGAAATAGGACCCAATAAATAGTAGGTATAGGTAAATTTAAGATAGATGTGAACACACTGTGAATGTGCTTATTTGAAGTGTTTTACTATTTTAACCATGCCTATTCTCGGTTCTTATATTGGGTATTTTATCTGTGTTAATAATATATCAATTCAATTTTTTTGTATTTATAAAAAATTATGGGATTTCTTTTCTTGTTCAGCTCATTCAATGATCACTTGCCCTTTTGTGATCATAAATATGAACAAATCTATCCTAAATAAGTTAGGGATTATGTTTTATGTAGGGTCATATGCACCATTATATTTTATACAAGGTCATATGTACTACCATTTTAATAAGGTAACATTGAGATTCATTTTCTTTGTCCTTAAAAAATGACCATCTATTAAAGGATATTTTGTGTTTGAACGGTACAACTCTGATTCTTATGAAAATGAGGATTGAGTATGTGTTTTTGATGAGAATAAAAACTTTTAAATTGCATTAAAACTAAATATATACCTATTATTGCTTCATATATTGGGGATATTTAGTGAAATTCTAAACACACCTTAAATGGTGAACCTAAACTTGTGCAAATTTATGGTGCACAAAATAGTGTAGATTTATACAATGAAGAATTCCTAAATTAACTCAAATAACTAAAGTATGGGTGGTGATAATTCAATTACTAAATTAGACTACCAACTCTACCTACGATGTAAAATTTTATTCAACATTGACCTTATTATGATATGTGCGCACATCACATTTACATGATGATCCATGTTCAAATCTCAAAAATGGCATGTTCTATGGCAATCAAGAATAAAAACCTATATGACATATTCTACTTTATGAATTGAAATATTGAGTATATGAGGAGAAACATAAATATAATGATAGTGAGTTGGGGTAAAGTTTGTAAACAAATTTTATTCTAAATTTGACCAGAAGAAAATATAAGAGTCCCATATGGAATTTGAGTTGTCAAATGCACAGTGAAGAAAAAAGATAGGAAAAATTGAACCATAATTTAGGCTATAAGACTTTGAGGAAAATACATAAACCCTTTAATTATAGGCCAAACATAATTTATATTTAGAGCACAACAAAATTGAATATATTAATTTCTCTATTTTAGTTCATTGCAGTTGGTCATACATTTAACAAGACAATCAAAAGTGATCTCCCTATATATATATATATATATATATATATATATATATATATATATATATATATATATGGCTTTCCATTTAATAGATCATACATTGAATCCAATAGGATTTCAATGAAATTTAAAAAAATATGCCATAAAATAGTTGTAAAGTATTAGTGTTGAATGTTAATATGATATTTGTCATATTGATGATTTTTATGTTTATTTGTAATATGTTGGTGTCTTCAGAACCCCTCTCCAGTTGGTATTCCAATAACTCATGGAATTCCCTAATCCAACTCAGAGATGTAACAAGAAGAGACTTAGATTAATTTACAATCAAATTTAATGAAGTTTTTAGTCAACCAACACCTTCTTGAGATACTAATGTCAATCAAGTTGTTAGGATTTGGTGGAATACTAATTATGATTTTACTTTGGAGCTATTAAAAGGAGAATTTTCATGTTGACAAATGGAAACATTGGATATAATTTTCAAGTCTAAACTCTTATTGGAATTAATTATTCTACATCATGAAATATCATTGAATCCCATGATGAAAAGTTGATTTGACATGTAATTTGATATAACTAGCTATACAACATTCTTCCTAGAGATATTATTTCATACATATCACCTTGTGATTAGATTTCATCTTTCAACCTAAGATGGTCTTCATGATAATTGTGTAGAATTATGGAATTCTACAAATTTAAGTCTTGAATTAGATCCCAAACATGTGTTGGAGATCTTTACATACCAATAATAAATGTGGTGAATAAGTCATTTTCTAACACCATAAGAAGAATTTGAGGATGATAAAAATGCATGTGATCATGATGGGTACTATTTGAATTAGTTGTAAATAATTTATGTAGTATAATTTTTTACATGTAATGAAGAAGAAGATTTTTTATCATGATAAGTTTTTGTATAATTTTGTACATGTAATGAAGAGGCTTTCATTTTTTTTCATAATTATGTTATGTCTTCTCATGGGCCTCCCTAAATTTAGTGGCCAAAAATTGTGCTCTGGTACATTGGAATTATGGTAATATCACATGGGATTCTTAGCAATTTCACTTTTTCTTACCCTTTCCTAATTCTATGGACTTCATAGTAAATTCCCCTATTTTTGAAACCCTATATTCATTTTATGGCCTTTGTATAAATTTTTATTTTTCTAACCCCATCCTAATTTTTTGGGATTTCTAGTAAAATTACATTCTAGGGCCCAACCCAAATGCACATTGTTAGTGTGTGCCACTTAAGATCATCTATAAATGCAACTACCTCATGCATGCACTATTTTATGCATTTCTATGTTTTGATGCATTTATTTTGATATGTTTTATGATGGTTTTTATATTGATTTCAATAGAAAAAAAATTCTTATATAATACATGCAAACTTGCATTCACTCAATACAAAAAGTCTATTTTAATTCATTCAATAAAATGATCTCCTTGAAGGTTATAATAGATGGAAAAAATGTGGGAATAAATAATGCCCCTTAAACTACAAAAGATAGATCAGGGTCCATTTAATTGTATTTCTATCAAGGGGGAAATTTTCTTGACATCAACGAGGAAGACTTTTCAGTTGCCTAGGTTGAGCAAGATATGGTTGACAACTTCATCAAAGGAGAATCAAGAAGGGCATTGATATCTAAAATATTTTATGTTTCACATCACAATAGAAATATAGATATTACTGGAAATGATATCAAGATCAACACAACTTCAAAATATGTCATGTGAGTCACCTCACACTATAGATTGTAAGCTTGTGTCTATTTAGATGTTATTATGTTTTATTCATGTACTTTTTTTTAATCTTACATGACTATTTATTTATTCCACACAATTGTGTAGATACTAGTGTTCATATGGCCCTCATGACTTTTGGAAAAATGATGTCATGCCAAAAGACAAATCTTTAATTCCAAAGTCAAGAAAGTGTAGACATTTAGATTAAAGGCATATAAGGTGCAGTTATTGTTGTCATTTTAGCACATGAAACATGGTCTATAGACCCGATCATGTGTTGCTCACATACAATCAAGTAGAACACAAGGATAATGAGTAGAGCTATTACCATGGTCAACAATATGATCACTTTAAGGGAAAGAAATGTTTTTTTGATCTTCACATCAGCCCCCAACTTAATGAATGGGTTCATAGGCTACTATTTTTGGGAATGTATGTTGATGTTATCCACCTTAAAAACTAGGAGATGGTACATGAAAAACTTGTATTGTTTAGTGGTGAAAAAGAGTGAGATGATTTCTTGAGCAAGGATGACATATAAAATAGAGAGTGATTGATGAAGGAGGCAAAATATGTGTACAATAATAATGATGCAACAAGTGTTTGGGAGTGGGCATTGGTGAATCCCAACAAGTGGTTTTTCTATCAAGGATACAATGGGGTAGATTTTGATGGGGATGGGGAAATCCCCTTCATCTTGAGCATCCAATTGCCACAATAGCTACAATGGTTATTGAGATTTGGGAAGCATAGCTTATTGGCTATGGATGAAATTTTTGGGATGAATGTAATGAAGGTATTGTGCTAATGTTTGTAAGAGTAGTTGATAATATTAGTTATTCTATTATTTTTAATAATAGTAGTTGTTCTAATGTTTTTATTTTTTATTGTATAGTTTTAAATGTACACACTATTAGCATTTTATTTCAAACATGAAGGTGTGACTATTGCATGGATCATTATGTCCTAGTCATGTACTATCTACATAAGAAAATGGATTCAAATTCTTCTTCAAAGATTGCATTTTAAGGACATTGAATGGACAATTAGTGCCTTCATGGTCGACAATGTTGGTATGGATATAAAAGCTATCAAATTCATCATCATTATTCCTACATGCCTCATGGACTTCATATTTGTATGTTCATAGACACCATCTCCACCTTATTCCATTTTATTATGTAAAATTATTATGCTATTCAGGGGGACATTCAACTGTGAGGACTACTTATGTATTTGGAATGTTAGTCATGCGTGGCTGAAGAATTTGATAGTAAAGGTGAAATATAATGATGTCAGATGTGTGATCTTTTAGGACTTGGGGTTCATAATGCATAGTTGTGCCAATGAGGACATGGTTACAAGGGAATTCAATTTTTTTGTAGAAATATATCGCTCCTCTCAACCTACCTTTATCAAATACTTGGAACAACATTGGGCATATAGGGTTAGAATGTGGTTGTAATGTTTTTAGACACTTTCATATGCTAGGTAAAACACCCATACATCTATAGAATCTTACCATTCCCATTTGAAATGTCATCTCTTAAAAATAGTAAGTAATTATGCACATTGTAGGGTCAATTGGTTGGTTCACCAACTAACAACATCAGTTTACATACATGATTGGTGGCTACACCTTTGGAAGGACACTACATTCATAGGAAATTCAAAGTAGAAATACATGAAAATATTTCATGGGTACGGGCTTTGAACATATGATATTCTCATGTTACTTTTGATAATAGTGATGTTGTATGACATGGGTGTAAAGTAAAAAATATGAGACATTACATTAATGCATCTTTAATGTAACACCTTTTATGTCGATGTGCAATTACTCATTTTAAATCCAAGGATATACTTGCAATAATATGCTCAGGGTGGACCTAATGAGAAATATTATAACTCAGGTAGTTGTAGAGGATACAACATAGTGCATGGTGTTAATGAGATCATCAACAACATTGATGTTGAGCACCATGTAGGTTTTTTTTCCCTTGCATACCATGTGGATTGACAACTTTGAGTTGATTATAGTTTGTGTAATACATTTTCATTACCTAGGTCAAGGACAATGGAGTTTGAATTGAAAATGAGGGAGAAGTCATGGATTTCAGATATTTTCACACCAAAATGCATGGTGTATCAGATATGGATATGTAAAAATTAGGCTGTGAACTAGAAGGTGTTGCAATAAATCTAGCAGATGACACTGAAGACCAAATGAGGGGGTTTTATATTATACATCTAGTAACTAGTTTCAGTCATATGTTTTTCATATTTTTTGCCATTTCTCACTGGATGATTTTATCTATATGAATAGATCCTGTATACTACCAGAGTTGGTGATGTTGAGTCCCTGATATGTGGATCATAAGAGATATTTGATAGATGTTATGTAGTGGATATAAGTTATAAACTATGGAATTCTTCAAAAACTCTATGGAAAAGGTTTACAACAAGTTGTAGAGTAGGGTGATATCAAATGCATAATACCCAATGCCTCATCCATTATAAAAAGTGAAGGATGGGCATGGAACTTCCACCCATAGACAAAAAGACATCATAGAAAATATGAATAGATGCATATATTAGATCTTGTTGTGGGAAACCACACATTTTCCAACCCCACCTCATAACAATTCGAAATGACAAGTCTAGGATGACAAGCTTAATAGGGTAGCGAAGTGAGATAGGGGTGGACATAATAGAGATAATGCATCTTGATTGCATTTGTTTATAGGTTTCATTGACAACATAATAATAAATTCAAGTAACATAAAATAAATACCTTTTTTTAAGTTGAATAGTTCTCTTAGACTACCCACATGTTGTAACATATTACATAAATATACTATCTCTTAAAGGATTTTTTGAATGATATTTGAATCCTACACCGAGGAATCTAGTAAAGCTAGCCATTGTTTTAAACATAAATCAAAATTATGAATATTATATAGACAAATAATGTTACTAAAATTATATAAACAAATAATGCAATAGTTCTGAGGTTTATTTCATTGGTTAGTAGCTTTAATACCTTGTTTATGATTAGAAGAGTCTCTTTAGTCCTCTTTTTACAACTACTTTTTACATCAACTAGCTTTTGAGAACTAATTTTTGAATGGTGGTCACCTTCATTTACATTACTTTTGTGATGCTAGTCATCCTTTATCCCTTAGTTTGAATATTATTTTTACCAAGCTCTCTATGATTCCCTTGTGTCACCATGTAAACATAAAAAAGTATCCCTTAACAGACTAGGATGAACTAAGATGATCAAATACAAGAAAATATTAACCATTGGAGGATCATGAAAGAATTTAAGAAATGCCCAAAATAATAATATAATGCACATCATCACTAACCACTCTTGTGGTAACATAATCTCTACCATTATGAGAGTGTCCACACAAATGGAACAAAATATGTGTCTCATACAAGTATCTAAAAATCATATGTCACCTACAATAATCAAACAAAAATGTATTTTAGGATCACTAATTTAACCTTATGCCCATATAGTAGATTTGATGATTGAGTTAAGGAAAGTCCTTTAGGGCATGTAAACTATGTTAATAGATACTCCCCTACTCTCTTCATCACTTTTTCTTATGTTGTATATAATCCAAATGTATCTTAAATATGCAATAATATTTGGGTATGTCCTAGGTAAGGTGGGAAAAATTATTGGATATGGATATTAAATTTTTTGAATTGTATCCTAAAAATATTAAAGAAAAAAGTGAATAATATAAAAAAAAGGAAATAACCACTCATTGATTATGAAGAGGAGAATCACCTTTTCTCTTAATACACATTACTCTTTATTGAAAATGATTTTTGGTAGACTTTTGGAATTGTGTTTATCATTTTGAAGGGATTCATAAGGTTTCTACAGCCAATCCTTGACTATTAAAAATCTCTATTATTATTGATTATTCCACCAGGATAACTACTTAGGATGAAAAAGTACAAGACAATAATTTGGTGATCACTTGTACTTGCATGTAAAGCACATAATTTCATGCAATGTTTTTCCTTGAAGGTTCCATATTTTCATAATATTTCTTTGGTTCCTAGGTTAGGGACATTTTTATTCATAAACCTATCCCTTATACATTTTAGATACACTTCTTCAACTCAACAGGCATCTATCATGTAACTAACATCCACACCTAACTCACTTATTAACACTAGTGTCTCCTTATCATTCAATTCTCTCTACTAGCTCTCTATTATGCGTATCTCCTAGGTTTTAAACATCAATCTTTGAGGTGACTCTTAGGAATGTGTCTTATTATCATGAATGATCTGATATTACCCTATTTAACCTATCTTAGATCTTTTCAACTGTTCCATCTTAACTCATAATTAGATTTTATACCCTAAGTTCACAAAGATGACACAAGGATTGTAGCCTTTTTTGGATAAACCTCCTTACCTGGGACACTCCATAACTCACTTCATTGGGTATATTTGACTATCTATGCAAAATAGGGTTCACACTGCTATGAGAGGGTTTCCACATTCAAATCTCATTAAAATGTCTTTTAAACCCTACCTATGTTATAACATAAGGTTCACGCACCTTTATATATCATGTGAATCACACTACATGAGACTCATTCACCTCTAATAATCCCTTACACCTTGATTTATCTATTGACTATGCATAAAATTATGATGTATAATTTTTGTAACTACCACAGAGATCATTTTCTTCCTTTCAAACATTTTATAATGCATCCAATTGGTTCATAATGTCATTTATGATTGGAATCATCTCCTCAAACCATCCATTCAGTGTTCACCTAGCCAAGACAAGAATTGAAGCTTTATCTTCCTCATAATGGGACTGTGTCCTAAAGATATAGTACATGTTGTTATAGATGTTGTAACCTAATTATATTTAAATTATATTCTCCAATAATCTAAGGTTTTACCAGACATTCCTCTATATTCCATCAGAACAAAGATTCATTATGATGGTGCTCATTCTTTCCTCCAATGTTATTCTCCATGATTAAATGTTTCTCCCTTATCTAGGATTATGCTTAAGGTCCTTTGATTGTAAATAAGATATGTATTTTAATAATCTCTATAGTTTTTCATGTCACCATTTTAGTAGTGATTCCATTCACCCAAGTATTTTTTCATTAACATCTAAACATGTTCATCCAAGTTTCCTTTCTCATAGGTTTCTTGCATTTGGAAACATCTTAATCAATTACTCAAGGATCACAATGATCTTCATAATGAATCTTACTTGTTTATTTCACTTAAAATAGTTTTTCCAAAGCTTACATTCTTTACTAAAATCACAATCCTACCACCCATACAAATGCACACAAAATCCAAGCACACATATATTACCTTGAAGGCTCACTAAATAATATACATATATATAAATAACAATTCATTTTTATTGAAGAAATAAAATGACCATTAACACTTATATTCATTTATGGGGTTAACAATCATAAAAAAAATAGTCTATCAAAGGCATACTGTGTAAATAGGGTAAGGTTGGGTATGACTATGTCAAATGTTTTGAAAAATCCCATATGAATTCATGAGGTTATGAGAGCTTTCCCAAAGTTACTCTCAAGATCTTAATCTCTTCTAAATGTTGATAAGACATAAACAATTCAATGTCTTTATCCCTTCTCACACTCATGTATTCATTTTGTCTTGATATAGGCAAGAGGGTGCTCGTATATATATAACCATCTTGAACAAAATAATCACATATATATATATATATATATATATATATATATATATATATATATATATCTGTGTGTGTGTGTGTGTGTGTGTGTGTGTGATTATTTTGTTTAAGATGGTTATATATTAACACTTTTACATTACCTTATATATAAACAACATCTAATCTACTCCTTCAATGACCACTCTTAGTCTACACATCATTCCTTTCATCTAAACCATACACCACTTTGTGAGAAACAACCTTCCACTTTTAAATTGCCTGTCATAAGTGAACCAGGGTATAAGGACAAAGATAACTATCATTAATAAGTTCCAATGAGGTAGAGTTTACTTTTCCTTTCTTGACTCACTTATAATGTTTTTTTTATCTTAAAAACCTTTCCTTTCCTTTTCATAAGTTCACATCCATGTTTAGTTTGTCGTGCAAAGTCCCATCTATCTATTGGAATCAAGACCATTTCATAGATTATTTTTTTAGCTTAAAAAACTTTCCTTCTATTATATTTTCCTTCCCTATGAGTTCACAAAAACAATTTTAGATTGTTTTCAATCCTTCTTCAAGTTTCATTGGTTACAACTCACACACTAGTTCTTTCTTAGGCAACCTTATTTGGTCTCAATGACCAAAATTAGACTTAGGTTCCAAAGAAACATTCTCAAATAATGGATGGTCTTTAAGGATCATTATATACCTATATATACCTCTTTCAAGTCTTTTATCACCCCTTGTCTTTATATTCTACACATAATCCTTACTTTGTCTTCACAAGGCTTCTAACCTTTTTTTGGACATTTTTCATTGTTGGGATTATCTAACAGACCTTATCAAATAACTGATGAACTTTTCAAGGACCCTTTTGGACCATATAACTTATACTTTTCTTTCCTGACACAACTCCCAAGACACAATATACTTCCTTCTTTAAGGCACTACTTAACTAACCCTCCAAATTGACAAAGCTCATAGGTTTGGGTAATATACATATAACCAATTCAAAATATTGACATTTTTTGATACCCTTTTGGCTCCCCTATCTTATTGAATCATTTATTACCCTAGTCCTTTAGACAAATTTAGTTTTCCTTCACTACCCTTACTCCACTAGGTCATGTAAGCACTTAACACAACACAATACTCAAAATCTATAATTATAAGCATTCAATACCCTTATTTAACATCAAGAGAAATAAAAAATTAATGGACACCAAAGGATTCCATATATATCTTGAGAAATAGTCATTGGATGCTTCGAGGACACATTCTTCACCTTCAGTTTGCTCCACCCCCTCCTTTTACATTATTAAAAAAGATATAACATATAAAATCAGGGATGCATGGTTTGCAATTATTAAGAATGGAAAATTAAAGAGAGAGTATAAAAAAATATGCACATTTATAGGGACATAGTCATTATGCATGTGACTATTAGCCACATCCACATTGCTCTATTCCACCCCTCCCAACTAAAACACAAAATAAAAACAACATAGAAAAATGCATAGTGCGTTAGTCAAAAGTATTGTAATTTTGATTGTTATAAGAGGGAAGAAAGAAACATTATTGGAAGATAAATTTTCCCATACATCTCTTGAGAAACATTCATTGGACATTTTATGGACACCCTTTTCACATTTGGTTTGTTCCACCCCCTCCTCCTACAGTATTAAAAGCGGGCAATGTAACAAATCAAAAGAGGGATGCATGGTTCGCAAATATTAAGAATTTTAAATATGCAGTAAGAACATTAAAGAAGACATTGAAAATACATAGACCATTAATAAAATTACTTGTGTTATCCCCTTTTTTCTATTTTTATTTGGTAAATAATCCATCTCGCACTAAGATTGAACCCCTGGTTGTTCATAGGTAGGGGATGGTTGTCCCATAATAGTGGGAATACCATCCATAGTTTTTGATCCTCCATATATCTTCCTCTGATCTCCAAAGGGGAAATGAGAACATATAAACTAAGCACTTACACACAATGATGACTTTCGACAGACTTCTTTCTCCTAGCACAATGAATCTCACAACAGATTAACATCAATAAAAATAATAATTCAACTCAAATTCATGTTTGAGTATAGTATCTAAAAATGTATATCATGTGTTTAGTCTCAGTATAAAGTTCTTTGAGGTAATCATCTAATTCCCACTCATCGATCTTAAATCTGTAGTAGTTAACATTCATAGTATTTGTTTCCAACACATAACAACTTGCATTTAAACAATTTATGAATATGCTTTACAATACTAACCCTTACAAATTAAATGCTTATATAAATCACCGTAAAGGTTGCCACGAGAGTATAATGGTGTGTCAATAAGCAAGGTAATTCAACTTGTTGGCAATGTAACATAGTAGTCATAGAATAATTAGGCCAACCACTATTCATGAAATTGACACCTTATATTGAAAATATATATTGTGAGCCTCAAACAAGGAAATGTACATATGAGAAGGTATTACATTTTCTATAGATAGTGTAATCCTCCAAATCAGAGATTGTCTTTTCACATTATAGAAACTTAACATACCAATTGATTTTTTAATAATTTATATAATATGGCAATGCCTCATGGTAATTCAAGGACAAGCTAAATGAGCCTTTGTATGTAGTAGATGAGATAGACTAAATGTAATGGATACATTACATTTTGAAAACTTTAAAAGAACCAAAACATGCCTATTGTAAATTTAAAAGGTTAGAAATAATATTTTTGAAGCTTGGAATATCAAGTCCATGGAGATTGTATGCAAAATATTAAATTTCAGTTGTGACTTTTATGAAAGATGTTGATGGTATTATTTAATAAGCTCACTGAACATTTTGAATGAAGAAGTCAACAATAGTAAGTATACATTACATAGTACAATGGGAGTAATGCAAACATAAACATGGATTCACACACTCTTACATCGTGGAAGTCTACAGAAACACGTGAAATATGATAAGAATAAGACATTCAATGTAACTAGAAGCACACATAGATGATGACCCCATCACAAAGAATATAGTGCATATACATAGGAAATGGTCAATAAACTCACAAGAATTAAAAATAGAGTTCAATAAATTAAATCTTGGAAAATAGTATAGAAGCTCTTATACACCCTATAATGGGAGTACATCAAAAATGGATTCACACACTCTTAATTTGTAGAAGCCTACACAAACACATAAAATTTGATAAGAGTAACACTTTCAATGTACTTAAAAGAACACATAAATGATGACCGCATCATAAAGAATAGAGTACATCTAGGCACTTACAATCATAAATACACATGAAATGATCAATAAAAACACATGAATTGAAAATAGAGGTGAAGATATTAAATATTGGAAAATACTAAAGAGTCTTCTATACACCCTATTCTACCCTATTGAATAGATCTCTTCCTCTAAATTCGTAGTGCATATGACCATGCCTATAAGAGCTTGTCCTTATGTATAAAAATAACTTCTTAACAAATATGAAATTGTGGGTGATCTTAACCTTATGTATAGTGGGTCTCTACCAAGGAGAAATAGGGCTTGAGAAATAGTAAGTATAGATAATATTGAAGATAGATGTCCTTTTAAATGATTTATTACAATCTTCCTTGCTTTTCTTTTCATTTTCATCTAAACAATATATGCAAGGGAGGCTTATGAACACACTATGAATGTGCTTATCTAAATCATTTTCCTTTTTTACCCATAACTATTATTTCTTCTTATGTTTTGGATTTTGTCTATGTTAATAAGTTATGGATTTAATTTTTTTCATGTTTATAAAAAACTCTAGGATTTCTTACTTTGTTCAACTTATTCAATGACTACTTGCCCTTTTATGATCACAAATATGAATGAATCTATCCTAAATAATTTAGGGATTTGATTTTATGTGGGGTTATATGCACTACCATTTTAATAAGGTGACATTGAGTTTTTATTTCTTTTGTCCTTTAAAATGATCATCTATTAAATGATATTATATGTTTAAACAATAAAAATCTATTTCCTTTGAAAAAGAGGACTGTGTATGTGTTTTTTATGAGAAAAATAACTTGTAAACTATGTGGAAACTCAAGAATAATGGTTATAAATAGAGTTCATAAACACATTTCATAATCATGCAGACCACTATGTGTTAAGAAACAATCTATAGAGAAGTAAGGTTAACCTTGAACAAGGGCATACAGAAGCCTCAGATGGAATGCAATGATTACTTAGTTCTATGAAAATGATAAAGATTTATGCAATTTACCTTGATGTTTGACTAAACACTAACTCTTCCACTCTTGTTTAGACCACATATATATGAGATATCTCCCTCCACCTTGTATCTAGTAGTGAGTGAATGGTGAAGGACATCTATTTGGTCTTTAGACTTGACATTACCCAGTTAATAATAAGCCATTAGAGATTAAGGCAAAGATAAGAAAAAATGATTATCTACATGTTAGGGCATGATAATTTGGCATTACCATCTCATGATTCACATGCCATGTTGGGCCCATGCCATGTGATAAGTTTATTGACACCTACATAGTCACGGTTCATATTTGGGTCCAAGGTGAGCATTGATTGGCAGTGGAGTTGGAGATGACCATAGTAGGGATGATTAGAATAAAGTGGTGGCTTTAGAATTGATTTAAATATGATTTTGACTAGTTTAAATGTAGTTATTTTTATGTAGAGACCAACCCCTCTATGATTGTTGATGACCAAACCTTGATGATCGGTAATGACCAGCCTGTGTTGGGAGTTAGTAGGTGTTGGTTAAGCTCTACCAATTTCTTTTATGACTATCTAGATTAGTGTGAGAAGAATTAAATGAGGAATTAACACCTAATAGGGTTTTAAGGCCTTTAAAGGTTTTATTATTAGTTGTTTGAGGGAAACCAATTCTAAGTTGGTCATGATATAATGTAAATATTCAGGGGAAAGTGGGTAACAAAGTTTGAAACTATCTTGTGCAGAAAAAACCTCTCCAATGTATATATAGTGACATAGGCGTAAATGGGTCCTTTCTTGCTTTAAATAGTTTTAGTTCTAAAATAAACCTGAGTTGGTATTGTAAATACAAATAATCCATTCAATATTTTTAGGGGAATGAATCTCGCATATGTCTTTATCTAGGATAAATTTT
This sequence comes from Torreya grandis, assembly GCA_037957365.1. NCBI lineage: Eukaryota > Viridiplantae > Streptophyta > Pinopsida > Cupressales > Taxaceae > Torreya > Torreya grandis. Next base: position 111,652 of record JARHVA010005306.1, on the reverse strand, counting down.
CATTCCATGTAAAATGGAATGGAAAGATATGAGTAGATTTTAATCATGTTTGAACATGGTTTGGTTCTCAAAAAAATATTGTGTAAGTCTTCAATAGTTTTAAAGTTCCAATAGAATCTTGACATGATCTTATTGATAGAAGGTGCATCCTTCTTTGACTCTATATAGTCTGATTATGTCTACCTGTAGGTAGACATTCTAATTTTTAGGATTATTTACATTCCTTGAAGCTGTGGGTGAAGCGAAAATGGCCAGGAAGTTATTGAAACAATCGGATAATGAGAATTAACATCAAGAAAGAGGAGAATATAATCTATCCCATCCATATAAGGTGCATGACATTGTATTCGGGGGTTGACAAGAAAAATAGGGAATACAAAAACCATAATTGTCTTATTTTTGTTTTTTTAGTCTACAAGTGTTTATAATGCTACCAATGTGAGGTAGAGGTATGTATATATATAATTAGGTGTCTAAATTTATTTCTTTTTGGCGTGTTTTTATATTGAATTCCACTGAGTAAATTAATTTAAGTCAATCTCTATTATGCATACAATAATTTTTTGATGAAATGTGCTTTTGTGTGTCCATTAGATTGATGAACACCTACCACATTGGAATTGGAGGTAGACTTTAATTATTAATTTCCCTCCTTGTGTTTGCACCAAGTGGTATTAGAGCAAGGTTGTGTATTTTTATTTATGTATGTGGAAAAAAATCTTCAATGTGTGTTTTAGGCTAAGAGAGAGAAGTCTACATAGAGATACAAGTTGTTAATAAGCTTGAATAGGTGGTTTTATATGTGTGAATTCCTAAAAGAGTGTGAGAAATTTTGTTAGAGACTTAGTTTGAAGTGAATTATAATTTATGAAAGAAGAGTGTATTGAATCATGGTCAGGATGACAGACAAGAGAAGGGAACGTGAGATGGGTGAGTTGATAGAGATGATAAAAATGGTCTAGGAGATATTAGACATGGTTGGAAAGACTAAAAATGGTAATGAATTTGTACTTATGTGTTATTTTGATGAGGAAGAGTTGATGGTGAGGTTTTTGTCCCTAGAATCATGAATAGATTGATTTGGATAGAGTTTAAGCAAGTCATGGAAAAGAGTAAAATATATGAAAGAGACCAAAAAAGGTAATGGTGGGGAAAATAGAGAAATATTTTATTGATATTTATGGACAATAAAATTTGGAACAATTCCTAACCTGGATAGTTGAGCTTCAATTGTGTTTGAGCATATGAATATTGTTTACCCCATGAGGGTGAAGGTTGTGTGCAAGTGCTTAAGTGGAGTTGTAATAGTGTATTAGAATGATATCCAAGTGTAGAGACATGGAAAAGGTAAGAGTAAAGTTTATTATTAGGAACATGTGGTTTCTAAGGTTTTGGATCAATTTGTCCACCTAAAATTATATTTAGAGTGGTTTAAGAACCTTTGTATGAAGATTCTTGAGAGCATTGGTGAAAATAATATTACCAAGAGAGGATAAAATAATGGGGAGCTATCATGTGAGCATCCAAAGACTACTTATATAAGAAACATGGACATGCATAGGTCCACATAAGAGAAAGTTATTGTGAAAGATAATAATGAGGAGAAACATCTATATGTATAGCTTAGTTCTAATTTTCATAACAATAGTGTGAAAATGAGCTATGAGTAACCCATAGGTGAATACATTATTGTGACAAATGAAAGAGTGGTGGTATATTATTCACCAAAAGTTGGAGACCAATTGTGTGATGAAGGGTGTGTGGTTTTGGAGTCCCATGAGTGGGCAAATTATTATTTTTATTTGGTTCATAATGGCAATAATATTTTCACTTTTATTTTTCATAGTAGTAGGGTTGAGGAAAACCAAGTCTTGATATATGTTTTCATGAGTGAAAAAAATTATGTGATAAAATATTTCAGCCATGTAGAGTTATAGGTGAGTGAATATTACATCCAGGAAGAGTTACAAGTTTATTTAGAATAAACACTAGATGTGGATGCCATGAAAACAAGTGCATACAATAAGATGATAGTGAAGGTTATACCATGTGTAGAAGTTCAAATCAATGGTATAGATGAGGTGAAAATATCCATGAGAGTTATGGAAAATGGACCATTGGAATCCCATGGTGTAAGAGAGAAACATGAACAATATGTAAGCATTGAAGAAGGGTTAGACAACATGCTTTTGGATTATATTTAAGTGGTTTTTGAAATGATTGAGGGAAATTTTGTTTCACCTCATGTGTTTGTGAAATGTGTAGGTCAAAATATGGAGATAGTAGCAAAGAAGAGGACTAACTATGGTGTAGTCCATCTTGCTCATATCTATGAGAGACAAACTGAAGAAGTTGACCAAGTGATTGATATGAGAGCAATGGATGAATAACTAGCTAGTGTTGTTGTTCCAACCAGTGTGGAGTGTATTCAAGTTAATATGGAGAGAAGAGAGAGTGATATAATATTGGATCAAGTTTATTCTAAAAATTATATGAAAGTGATTATTCATTTTTAGTAGTGTGTGGAAGAAGAGTTGTCCCAAGAACAATTGAATACTATCCGAGAGAGTGGTTATAATGAAGGTGAAGGATTTGGGAAGCCTAAGCTGATGTGAGACAATATTGTAGCATGGTGATAAATCAAAAAGTGTAGCTGAGTTTGAGATCAGATCAAGCATATGTTAAGGAACTTAATGTTTCAAGTATGAAGAGTGAGTGTTTTGAGCTCACCAATTGGAAGGACTTGCTAATGTGTATGGTAACCCAAGCATGGGGTGTAGATGTTTAATTTACAACTAGGATCGAGGTATTTATTGTTAAATCAATGCTAATAATGAATGATGAGAAGGTAATAATTATCCTTGAGGTGATTCTTGATGTCATGGGCTATCATTTAGATGCCCTAGTTTATATTGATTCAATTATGTTGAGATTGAGAGTGAGAGATGATATTAACACCATGAGAGTGTAACTACTAATGGTGGTTTATGATGTTTTGAATGATCTAATAGTTAGTTAGATAAGGTGTGAATAAAGACAAGAAGGATTTGGGTAGATGTAGAAGGATATTAGTGGATTCAAGACTACATGGGTGAGTGAGGTGCATGATAGAGCATGTTAGCAATGGTGGACAAATAAGAGTGGGTTGACTAAGAGATGGTTATGCTTTTGGTAAAGGAGGATGGAAAATGGTGTGTCTAAGCCCAAAAATGTGAGAGAGTATGGTGCATAGTCAAATCTAATAAGGAGTGAGAGAAAGAGAATAAATGTGAAGAGAAGAGAAGAAAAACCAATATATAGGAGATAGAAATGGTGCAAAAAAAAACATTCAACTGATTTACTTGGTATGTTGGTAGGGGATGTCATGGTCAGTTTTCCTGATGACAAAAGGAGTAGATTAGTTACTTATCCCATCCATGTGAGCCAAAATCATATTTTTTAACCTTAGGTGTTTGATACAAGATCATTCATGGTCATAAGTAATATTTCATCACCAACAATAATGTTTATTCTTATTTTTGTTGTTTGCCTTAATTTAATCTTATGTTTTTGGTTCTTATTCTATTAGGAGAAAGTTCTTGGTTTCAATGCTAAGTTGTTTATTTATTGCCTTGTTTGTAATAGTGAATTTACACATGTACTTACATAATCATCTTACATAGTGTATTTTTGTCCTTGGTGCTTTGAAGATAAAAAAATCCACCCTTTGAATTTAAAATCTCCTTTTTAATTTTAATAAGGTATCTTTAACTAAATCAGTCTTTGCACACATTGGAATGTCTTTGTAGTTGTATTTAGGAACCAAATCCCCAATTTATCATTCACAACATCAATTTTAATTGATAGTGGAAGTCATGTATCAAAATTATGAAATGATATTATGCATATTAGGTTACTCTCGCATGTAATGTTTCAAGATTTTTCATTAATTGTTAAGTGGTAAATGGATTCCTAGGTTGGATGATAGTCAAGACAAGATTTTCATCTAGTGTTTTCAAAATCTAAATCCTAATTCCTTCTATGATTGTCTTAGGGAATTAATGATCTATAGGATCTTGAGTCCTTTGAAGGATTTGTTATCAATTATTTGAAGGAACTAGTGCCAAGTTGGTCATGATACAAGGTAAGATTTCAAGCAAGGGAAAGGGGGTAACAAAATTGAAAAAGTCTTACTAGAATAAGACATTACATAGTGATATATTGTGACACAATATTGAATGGGTCTTTTTTAATTTTAAATAGTCTTAGCACTCAAAAAAACCTATGTTGTTATTGTAAATACCAATACTCCATTCAATGTTTATAGGATAATGAAGCTCACATAGGTCTCTAGCATGGCCAAGTTTTTATTCAATGTAAAATGGAATGGAAAAATTCAACTAGGTTTTTAACATGTTTGAACATGGTTTGGTGCTCAAAAAAGATTGTGTAAGTCTTCAACAATGGTAAAGTGTCAATAAAATCCCAACTAGGTCTTATTGGTCAAAAATGTGTTCTTTTTTGACTTTATATATATATATATATATATATATATATATATATATATATATATATATATATATATATATATATATAATTACATCTATCTATAGTGGACACTCCAATTTTGGGGAATCTTCACATTCATTGAATCCATGGGTGAAGTGAAAATGCCTAGGAAGTTATTGAAATAATGGGATAAGGATAATGGAAATTGGGTAAGAGGATAATATAATATATTATGTCCATATAATGTGAATGACATTCATTTGAGGGGTCAACTAGAAAAATAGGTAGTAAAAAAATCTAGAATTGTCTTATCTTTTGTTGTCGTAGTTTTCAAGTGTTTGTAATGCTACCAATGTGAGGTAGAGGTCTATATATAAACTATTAGGTGTCAAAATTTATTTCCTCTGTGCTTTTTTATTCAAATAATATTGATTGTGGCATTATTTTATATTTTATTTCCTTATGTAAATTTAAGTAAACTGGTCTTTGTTATGTGTACATCGTTTGTTTCATGAAATATGCATGTATGCCCATTAGATTAGTGAACCCTTGCAACATAGTAATTAAAGGTAGACTATAATTAGTCTCCTCCCTCCTCATGCTTACACCAAAAAGAACTATGAATTTTAACAAGAAATTTAACAAAATTGTTACTATGATTTTGAGCACACTCTCCCCTTTACATATATATAAAAATTTTTTTAAATGACTATTTTAAGGTTTGTCATTTTTGTTGATTTATATCTATGGATTTTTAAGGCCATTATATGTCATAAGTATAGATTCCTATATATGTTTATGTTTTTTTTTCATTGATCCAAATGCAAAATAAAATAAAATTATATGGTCACAAACTCGGCCTAATTATATAAACATTCAAAACAAAACATAAATAAAAAATCATTTGTGTAGGTAGTTGGGGGACAAGGTAGGGGAGCCATGAATGATTATCAATGTTTTGTCAAATTTTAGGACCTATTTAATTTTAAAATTAATAAATAAAAATATATTCATTATTTATTTTTTATAAAATGTGTCACAAACTATATGATCTTATCTAAATTTACAATAAAGGGTTTTAAACAATAATAAATGATGCTAAAAATTATGGGTCGTATAATCGACTATCTACTCTATTTTTATTAAAAAATAGGAGTTCTTATTGAAATTATAAATATTTGACCTACTTAACCATTTATTTTAAAATAATGTTTTAGAAACTAGACTCGAAATACTTCAATTCATGTTCTTATATCATCTTCAAAATTTAATTGTATCCATCTCAAATAATATGTAGAAGTCAAGACTTATTGGTTTCTATAAAAGACATATTCATGGGTAGTCCACCCCAGTATTCTGTTATTCTATATGGTGAGTGGTGATTGCCCAATAATAAGAATCCCAAAGTTGAGGACTATTTTTATTGTATAGCCACTCTCCATTGATCTAGATAGGGCTCTGTGGCATCTCAAATCCCCATCTGTAATATAATAGTTAGGTTGGTTGACCAACTATTCAACACTATTCTATATGCCCTATTTATCTAGCAACTCGTGATAGATTTATTCCTTGAATACATACTAATTTTTATCCCCCAACTTTATGAACTTACCCATAATTTGAAGGTAGATTTATATCTTGAACCATACCATGTGGCCCTAAATTGGACTTTTTAAAATTTAATGGTATAGAACCAACTAGATGGAATTATTATTCCAAATAGTATTTTATCTTACATAAAACATTTGGGTTAGATGAAGGACCCATTGAATCATTTCAATTATATAATTTAATCACAAAAGATATGTATTAATGATATAAAAGAAATCATACAGAATCCACTTAGGATGATACTTTCAAGCTTTTCTTGGTTGGCTTTGGTGTCAACGCTTATAATGATTTCACTGGAGCTTTCGCCAAACTATAAAAAACTAGAATAGTTCATGAATATCAAGTTGAATTTGGAAATAATGACAACAAATTTAAAGGTTAAGTGATGATTGTTTCAATAATTTTTCCATTAGTAGGCTCATATATATATATATATATATATATATATATACACTCAAGATGTTTAAAAAAAAACATGATGAAATCCTTAGGATTCATTAATATTGTAAAAGATAAGATCACATCTCATCATCGGTCTTCCAATTTTTGTTCTATCCAGACAAATACAACACCAACACTAGTTAAAAACCCTCCTCCAAAATACACCACATTAAACTCATTATAGAGGTATAAATGCACACTAATAAAAATAAGGTATATGTTATGATTATGATGAAAAATTATCAAATATGATATAATTTCATTTAATAAAAGTTGTATTTTTTGGATGTCAACTTACCACTAGATGCTAAGGTATAAGAAGATGCTCAAGATTCCCAGGATGATGAACCCTAATTAAAATAACCTATCACAATGGATTCCCTTCAAAAAAATTATTTCATGCCTTTCTTGGGATATTCACTCATTAGACTATTGAACTAAAGGGTTATTTCAAAAAAAACTCCTTACTATTCTCATTTACATTAGAAATACCCATAACTTTATTGATCCTAGGTTATCCAAATAGGCTAATTATTATGTTTAGTTTTGTTTAAGTTTTTAATTCATGGTTTCCAATGGAGGAACCTTACCTTGTAATGGAAAATTTCATGAATTTTACATTTCAATAGGGGGTTATAGTTTTAAATAAGATAGTATTCTTAGCCTCCAAAAGTTATGAGATAATTTTAGGAGCATAGTGGATTCATACACTAGATCCTATCCTATGGTAATTTTCAAAGCTATGGATATAATTCATTGATAAATACCAATAAAACACATTAATAATCCTTCCATAAGGCTCTAAAATTATAATTATATCTCATCACATGGAGAAGTTTCTAAAAAATGATCTCATAGAATTATTTCCCAACTTTATGCCATTTAATTAAATTAATCCCCCAATTTAAACCACCCACTAGATTTATTAAAACTATTTTCAAAGCATGACATTATTTTTAATTAAATTAAAAGGTTACCCACATATTGGCCTCAATATAATGTGATTCAAATGATTCTAGGTAATGTACCTCCAAACATTCACCCTTACTAGTTTCCATTTCTAAAGAAATAATGAAACATAAAAAAGGTTCAATAATTGTTACATAATGGAGTCATCAAGTCCAACATCAGTGCTTACTCTTATCTTATATTATTAGTATTTTAAAAATATGGGTCTTGGTGCATTTGTATTTAATTTAATACACTCAACAAACCAAATATCTAAGACAAGTTTTCCATTCCAATGATTTATGAGATACTAAATGAATTTTATGGAGCTTTCTTCTTCTCTAATCTTGACTTGAAATCAAGATATCAAAATATATGCATCAAGTAAGATGAAATTCCAAATATATATTTTCAAACTCATGATGGACATGATGATTTTATCACCATGACCTTTGGCCTCATCAATGATCCATCAACATTTTAGGGCTTAATGAATAAGATATTATGACCATTTATACACAAATTCATCATGGTTTTATTTAATGAAAACCTTGTCTAGATCTATACTTGAGAGGATCATTGGATACATATGGAACACACCTTCCAACTCCTTGTTTATATCCACTTATGTTCCATAAGATCTAAACATGTGTTTTTTTAAAAAGGAAATTAAGTAGCTTGGACACATCATATCTAAGGAAGGCATCAAAGTGGATCATGAAAAAAATGAATCTATGAAAAATGGAATAAAATCAAATCAATCATGTTATTTCACATGTTTTTAGGCCTAAATGGGTTCATAGAAATTTATCTAGGACTACGGAAAAATTACTGTTCATTTAATGGTCATTTAAAAAAAATGCCTTTTAGTGGTTTGAGGTAGGAAAACAATATTTCAAACTACTCAAGCATGAAATTTTCACTACACTTTTTGTAGCTATGCTTGACTTATGTAGGCCATTTATCATCTAAAGTGATCATGTTGTAGTATTATAGTTATTCTAATGCATGAGGGTTGACCCATTGTATTCACCATCAAGGCAGTTACGAGGAAAAACTTTACTTATCCAAAATATGAGAAAGAGATCCTAGCTATACTTCATGTCACTAAAAGTGGCACCCATAACTAGTTAAGTTGCACTTCTACATCAAACTTGATGACTATAACCTAAATTACTTATGGATAAAATAGTCTCTTAGCCTAATAAAAAAATGTGTAACCAAATTAATTGGGTATGACTATGAGAGTACATACAACAAGGGTAGATATAATATCATCATAGAAGCATTATATGTCAAGTATAAAGAACATATAAACTTGTGTACTCTATCCTTATCCATGTTAGATTAGGTACATCATGAAAAAAAAAATGGTCCCATGATACTCAAATTTAAAAACTCATTAAGGAAGTGACTAGTAGTCCTGCTTCTCAACTGAATTACTCTTAGGATGGATGTTATTTGAGGCATAAAATATGTTTGGAAGTGACAAAAAAACCAACATTGAGGCAAATAATTTTGTTATATCTCATTCCTCCTTATCATACCATGACTAAGGTTTTTTCAAAACCTATGAAAGGATCCACAAAACGTTTTTTTGGGTAGGCATTAGAAATGACATTGAAAATAGTTTTTGGTAGAATATGAAACATGTCAACTCAACAAAGGATAAATTATCACCTCCTTGTGATTTCACTAACCCTTTTATATCCCTATTTATATATGGTAAAATATTTACACATATTGTGTTGAGGGACTACCCAAGTTAGGCAAGAAATCAATGTTTCCCATGATGGTGGATTGACTCTCGAAGTATGAACATGTGTTCATTGTTTTCCATCCTTTTACTTCCTCCACTATGTCTAAAACTTATCTCGATCAAATTTATCACCTCTATGGGATACATACATAAATTGTGTGTGACCATGATTCTAATTTTACTAATCACTTATGGAAGGAATGTTTCCACCACTATGATACCCAACTTCAAAATTGATGGTCAAATGAAAATTTTTAAAAAATGTTGAATAATTATTTGTGTTGTTTTGCCTCTAATTAACAAAGTTAATGGGACAAAAGGTAATTGCATGTTGAATGGTGTCAAAACTCTTCATACCAAACTATGACCAAGATGACCCCATATGAGGTAGTTGATAGTTAGTCACTACCTTATCTTTAGACATACCTTCCTTGTATCCCCAAGGTATAAGTGTTGATGCCACACTATAAACACATTAAATTATTTTTCAAAATCTAAAAGATAACCTCCATTTATCAAAAACCATGTGAATAAATAAGCTAATGAACCCCACTCAGAATGGGATTTTGATGTTGTTGACATTATTTTTATCAAGCTCCAAATTTAAAATAGCCCTCTTTGATGTTTAAGTGTCATAAAAAATTCCACCAAAGTTTTATAGTCCTTGTAAATTTATTTACAATATTGGTCCCATAACATACAAGTTGGATATTCCCTCCTCCTCTGAGACCCATCTAGTCTTCCATGTATCATGTTTAAAGAAGGTCAGTTGTCAACATGTTGGGCCTAAACATAACTACCTGAGATTGACACTAAATGTTATATCCTCTTGGAATCCAAGTCCATATTCAATAAGTGTGGGTCTGCTAGCTCCACAATTGTAACATCATTGATATTTTGGTATAGTAGCATGGCATGAAATTAGAAGTCATGACATTGGTACCCATGATCAAATTACAACAAAATTTTTCTCATCTCAAGCTTAGGAATTTGTTTATGTGGGAGGGCATGTTAGGAATCCTTCATTCAAACTCTTATAGTTTGTATAACATATTATTAATAAAATCTCATATTCATATATTTTATAAATTATCTCATTTTATATTTTTAAATATTGCACATGGATGGGCAGCAATATTTTTTAGTAGTAGGATATATTAAATACATGGATTATGTAAGAGGAAATTCCATCTATTAAATATTTTCTATTGAGTTTTGATCAAAGGATATTCCCCCCTCAAATATGCCTGCTATAACTTTTAGTGAGATTTTATCTTAATATAATTTTATTATTTTCTTTCCATTCACTACATATTGGTTATATTTATATTTTTATATTAATTTATTTGTAAGTAAGTTCCTAACATTACAATTAGGAAAAATTGATACATTCATGTGAGAAACTTACATGCACAATATAAAAATGATTAAAATATGAATAGACATATAAACTTTAATTAAGTCAATATATTACTCAATTGGGAACTAATATGTTTATATTATAGGTAGTATTCATGGTTTTCATGTTGTGGATACATAATTTTTATGAGGCCTTTTGTAGGTGTTTGTTTTATACCCTTATTAATTTGAAAGTATTGAGCCATGGGAAGTGATATCTTATGTATTGCCAAACTCAAAATTACATTTTTCATTATTTTTAATAGAAAGTTAATTCCCCAACAAATATATTAATGTATTCTTCCTTACGCATGTCTTCTATGTAACAGTAAAGATATCATAACATAAATTTGTCATTATAAAATAATTTAAACTTAATTATGAGCCATATGATACTTATATCAGCCTTATAAAATTTATTTCCATTTCATAAAGGCATTATCTCCTCACATTGTGAATTATATGATTCATGAAACCACAGTATACATGAATTTTTTAGGAATTTAAGTCACTCAAGGTAAGATATGTGACAGTCATTTAAATTTTAAAGAGGTATTTATTTCATATTATTTGATTTTTTTGGTAATCAAAATTATCTCTCACATCTCAAATACAACATCTACAACACTTTTTACAAGTTATTAGTAGAAAATTCCTAAAATCGATCACTTTTTACATTATAAATCAATAAAAAAATTATAATATGTGCCTAATATTTGTATTATTGATATTTTTTTGACATAGTCTATGTAAAAACTTATGTCTTGATATTAGTAAGCAGTTTTTTTTTTAACTATTTTTATGGGGGGAAATTTTGAAGACCCATGGGGAGCAATGCCACTTGAAGAGTCAAATACCAATGGAAAGGGAGACTCAAACATGGGACCTACTATGTAAAGCCCACCTTCTTTACCGTTGAGTCACTAAACAAATTTCTCTATGTAATAAATATGTAATATATATTTCACCATGTCTGATGCACTTTGCATATCATAAATTTAATTTTTTTTTGGGATAGATTCATACGTGTTAGAGAATTAAAATATAAACAATATTTTAGCCAACAACAATTTTTGAATTTGTATCAAGGGGATAAGAAGTTGTTTGAACTACGTGATATAAATGTGTTAATTTATTGCATCAATATGATTGTGCCTTTTGAATAGAAATGGTGCTTTTTTTTTATAAATAATAAAAAGTTTAAAATAATAATCATTGTGGATATAATTAAAATATTTAATATGATGATAATTTCAAAAAAGGTCATATGTTGAATAGCATTACTTGAATAAAATTGATTAAATTCTATATTCTATACAATAAATTTAAAAATAAAACATAACATTAAAAAATAATATAAAATTAATATAAAATATATTGAAATAAATATAATCATATATAAATAATATAAAATTTAAAGATCAAAACTAAAATTTTATATTACTATTAAAATATCAAAAAATATATAGAAAAATTTATCAACATTACCAAATCAAAGTTATTAAATATAGTTTTATAGATGCCAAACCTAATAATAATAAATATTTTTGAATTTTTTCCAATAGTAATAAATAATAATAATTTATTTTATTTCTATCCTCCACACCATCGTCATCATCCTTCTCTCCATCACTATCATCCTTATCATCAATGTCATTATCCTTGTCTCTATCCTCATCTTTATTGATATTATTTTAAAGCTTGACATCTCCTATAAAAAAGTCATAAAATTTAAATATTAATAAATTTTATTAAAAAGTCTTAATTTTTATTTTAAATTCAAACAAATAAATAATAACAGTATAATTATTAACTTGTTAAATTTTTTAATTCCATGTAATTGACCATGCCAATAACAAATAAAAATTATATTATATATGTATTTTATCATTTATTATTATTATTTTAAAAAAATACAACATGTGAATAAAGTATAACTATTTATAAATCATAAACAATATTGAAGACAAAAATAATTTAAAAAGTGGTCAAACCCTAGATTTTAATTAGTCAAAGATTATGAAATATATAAATAATTACAATCTCTTAAAAAATTTGATATATTTTACAAGGTTGTTCCCATATTCTCTTCAAGGAAATGTCTATGTGGTAAAAAAGGAGGAGGGAATCCAAATTTTTCTTCCTAAAAAGATTAAAAAATAAATTCATCATTAAGTATGATTCAAAATAAAAATATTAGACTAAAAACTTTTGAAAATATAACAATGGAAGGTAAATTATCTTATATAGGTAATAGTTAACTGAGCCCACAACCTCAATCTTTTTATCTTGATCATCACCGCATGAAGTGGTTGCAATTAAAAAATTCAAAATTAGAAATTATAGAAATAGATTAATGATATAAAAATTTAGAATAATTTTCTTACAACTTTTTCGGTGGAAATATAATGGAGAATAAATCTTTTCTCTTAAATCTAGATTGGCATCTCTCCTTTTTGCTTCGTGCCATGATTGACATGGTTTTATTAGACTCTCTTCTCATTTGGTTTTAAATCACCATATAAAATTTAGGAATTCCTCTTATTGTTTTCTAATTTATAAAAAATGTTTTTTAATTAGTCTTTTTATAACCATCTTTGAAAAAATTTATATCGGTTTTATTTTTCATTTTCCTATTAGAATTATCTCTTTTCCTCCTTGAATTCTCTCTTATTACTGAATTTTTATGTTTAATCTATATATCATATCCAAAGTTTATCTTCAATTGTGTTATTGCTCTTTTCATCTAATTAAGTAGAAATTCAAGTCATTCTAAATGTGTGAGACCTTTATTTTAGAAGAGATTCCTAATAATCTTGAAACAACCCCAATTTTTTTTCTTAAAGTTATCTTCAGAGTATACAACATAATGAAAAAGACCCACTACATAAAATTACTATAGTGCAATGCAACTCAACAACTCTATGAGAACTACTAATAACCCACATCCAACATCCTGATTATCTCAAATAAATATGGTTATAATCAACCATAATGGAATTGATTACATCCAAGAATCTTTGGTTGTCCAATTACTAGATAAACCAATAAGATATGCTAGAAATGCAATACTTAATTATGTAGTTACAAAATACTGACACAAGGGTCCATCTCATAACTTACTTAGCAAGTCTTATCACTTTGTGAGATTAACGAGTGGAGATCTATAATCTACCAATAAAGACAACACAGCATAAACTAAAGGATCCAAAACCCTTGGGGAAGACAACCTAAATATAATTAATGACTGTATAGTCAACTTTCATTAATCAAGAGTTGCATTAAAAATTTTGAATTGCTAAAATTTTAGAAACATGTCATATATCTAAATACTATGACACTATGAGTGGTATAATACATAATGGAGACTACATAAAGGGATCATTAATATAGCTTACTTCATTGATTAGAAAATAGAATTAAGCTCACTTAAAAGGAATATTATGACTAATAACATTCATTGCCATAAATTAATAATAAAACATATTGCTTGGTCCACCAATGAAC
>JARHVA010005306.1:80000-92500 GCA_037957365.1 Torreya grandis | reverse complement strand
AAGCCTAGCTTGTGGCCTAGTTCTTTCATCCACTAATGAGACATCAATAGTACCTAAAAGATGTCGATATGAATATAAATCATAATGAATTCAAAATTAATCATTAATCAGGGGTGATAAATCAATATAAACATATATAGCTAAAAAGGAGGTAAGAGTTAGTCTTGATAACCATGACCCCGAGTATGCCCTGTAAAGCACCCTCAACAGCTTCTCAAGTGATCAATGTCAATTTTCATCAATGAGACATGCTAAATTAATATCATAAAATAAAGTAACTAAGATGAAATTGTATATACATAAAGCATGATAAAATGAATCTAGTTTAAGCATTATGCATATGAGGATATAATGAATCTAATATGAGCATCAAAAATGATATAACATATCACATTAGATATCTAGCATACATGCATCATAATTATCTAAAATCAAAACCAACATCAACCATGTTCAATCCAAGTCCTATCAAAAAATATACTAAGGTAAGCCATTATCTAGTGTTTGTGAGGGCCACAAGATTAGTTCGTGACATCCTCCCCTCCTCAAAAAAGATTCATGTTGGTGACCAATAATAGTCAAGTACAAAATTATCTAAAAAATTCCAACAAAACTAGTCAAAAATGTTGTAGAATCTCTTCACCCATTGGAGGGTGGCAATGTCTCAGCTATATCTTTCCAAAATTCATATATGTTGTCAATAGGGCAGCCATATTATCCAAATCATAATGCTAATTAATGGCCTTCTTACCATCTTCACATGTCCTTAATGACATTGAAAAGGAAAAATAACACTTAAACAACACTACCACAGTAGAAAAATCCACCAAATTTCTCAACCTGGCTGGAACTTTTTAATTCTAATGCTTTAAAAAGTCCATTAAAACATTAAATTAAGCTAAAATAAGCTCTAATAGGTTCACCAAACCCAAAGTTCCTACATTAGTCAACAAAAATTCCAAGATAATAGATATTATTTCTAATTTAACGCCACTGTTACAACCATCCCAACCATTACAAGGGTAGTGACAAAGCATCATGATCCTATAGTGTCCAAAAACATAGAAGCTAATACTTAATTTATTAAGCTTCCTAATAGGGTTACTGAAAACACTCCCAAGAAAGAAAATATAGCTAAGGAATCACAAGACAAAAGTGATGTCTAAACCAGATCAACAATCTAAATATGAAACTTGACTTGGGTCAAAGTCACTTGTGTCAACACATAAAAACTTTTAATATGAGGTTAACAATCATAAAAATATCGAATCCAACCAGATTATAAACATAATCTAAATTAGGAGTGGAAATATTTCCCTAAAATATTATGCCACAATCATAATCCTGAGATAATTCAACATAGAATGTCATAACATAATGGTAGTAATCCATATTGTTATGGTTAATCCACTACATCATCAACCATTTACGGGGTAGTACAACACCCCACACCAACCACATTCAACCTTGGAGAAGCCACACTAGGAATCACATGCAACCCAAAGGTTTACAACATGTTCTCCAACACACATGATGGTTTGGGAACACCAATCCTACCATCCAAAAATAGCCATTTGATGGCATCACCGTACATTCATCACTCTATCCAAGAGTCAAGTGGGTACCTAGGATATTAAACACTCCTTGATAAGGGCTTAGTGCTACTCTATGTAAGCACAAAATTAGCATACATTCTAGTAATTCTTATAAAATATAAATGAAACATTCATCGCATAATATTTTCAATTGGTATAACAAAATCATACCTAAATAAGAGCACGGTTGCACCTACAAGTCAACACATGCATGCATTTTTTCAAGTACCACCTTGATGATTTGCATAATCAACCAAGTCTACAGGACCAATTATTGCTTTAGAAGGGGTAAAAATTAAGATTTCACAATGGTTGCTTTTACAATAACCTCAAATAGGAAGCAAAAGGAATGTTAAATCTATAAAGTGACCATTATGCACTAAAATTCCATGACCAACTCATAGCACACATGGTGCACATTCTAAATAAGTTAGGTGGTTGCTTGTGTAAAGAGCAAAGTGGATTTTAAGCCTCTAGGAGACACTACTTCCTGGCCCACACCTAATCAAAATCATTATGGATGTAGTTCTTCTCTACCCTCAACCTCATACTAGCACTAGTACTCATTATTAGAGCAGTGATACAAGATTACAAAACACAATACAATATTATACTTTGGAAAATTCAATAAAAAAAAAGTTGGTTTCTAGAGGGAAAACATATCACATGAGTAGAGTACAACCACTTGACCACACATAAATATGTTAACAACATGAAGTTATATCTATTTCCAAATCATGTATACAAAATATTCATACAACTATTTTAAAACATAGATCAATGTAAGCTTCACATGACTGATTTCAAAAGTGGGAGATCACTTTACATAAGTAATTTACCATCAATTAAACATTCAACCTTTAATAACATACAAACATGTATGCAAAATTTTCAAACAACAATGTTGATATCAAGAAGGGAAGTGAAAACTCACAAGGTTATTACATACACATAGGGTGTAAGAGATACTAATTTACATTATTTGACATAATCAATGAAATGTAAAAGTGCATAAATCAAGGTTGGTATCAAAACAAGTATGTGAAAGTCCACAAGGTCAACCATATGCACTATTAAAATCAAGACATAAATTTACATGATGTATCAATATCAATGAAAAGCAATAAATTTATAAAACATAATAATTTTACATACAAGGAGGAATCACATGAAAGAGACAACACATATGTGACTCAAGTGTTCAAAGGACTATGATAAGGTACTATCACATCATAATGAATAATTCACATAGTATTGAAGCACAAGGGTCCATGACTCACATCACATCACTTGGTGTCTAGATGTCATCCAAATGACACTAAATAACCATCAAGAAATACACCTAATCATTCCTAGGGATCTCAAATCTTGATCACCCTCCTTCTAGGAAGGTTGTATTCCAGAAAATCCTAAAATCTATCTCTAGAGTTCTAAAACATCTACCAATAATGTTCACATGACATGGATGGATGGCTCATACTAACCGATAGCAATAAGAGATCCCTAAAAAACTAACTTGCCCAAGAAAGTTAGTAACACTCACCCACTAGACCCTCCAAGCTCAAGCTATACCCTTGGACCTCCCAATGTATTATACTTTGGCATCATTGGATAACTCATCCATGCATGTTGTCAGTGGCCACTAAGGCATTATCTCATGATTCTAACAACAATATTACATCACCTATTCTTATTGTTTACTTAATCCAACAAGTCAAAGGTTAAATAGTAATTCTTTCTTGATGTAACATCCCTTTTGGGAAAATGTGGGATTATTCAAGGCACGGGATGAATGCTAAACATTAACGTGGCAATTAAAATTTCCCCACAATAAAAAATTTCAATTGAACTCACAATAACATCCTCATAGATGCAAGACATGTCTATATCACAATAGACATCCCATAAGTACCAAAACATATCCAAGATTTTAATTAAGCATCCTCCTGAATGCATAGCTAAAAAAAAATCAATTAATCATCCCCATGGATATAACATATCCATGGATAATAGGATAACATAATGGAAATAAACCTATCCATAATCAAATAACCATCACCAATGTAAACACATCTATGATCAACATAATATCATAATTGTAAAATAGGAACAAATATCCACACACACTCATTTATTTTTAGTGCTTTGAAGTTATCAAGCCACATGCTCCTCTAACTAACTCAAAGAGACCAAATTCCTAAATAACATCAAGTTCTTAATACAACTCAAAATTCTCTCACAAAGTAAAGATCTCAATCCTTATTGAGTTACCCAAGTGAATCTGACACCTTCACCCTACACATCTTTCTAGGTTTGAGCCCAACCCTTGGTCTTCTCGAGGTCAAGATTTTTTAAGCATCTACTAATGACTCACCCATACAAGTCAATAATAGATACTGAACATCATTTTATCAATTTTAAGGTGAAGTGATGAGCATTAGTCTTCCATTGACTTGCCCATACAAGTCAACAATTGACTAGTGACGCTTTCCCTAAATGCAACCAATGAGGGAAGGGTTGACCCAACTAAAGCAATAGGTAAGCATCAAAATATTACATATATAATTCTACCAATTTTTACATATACACACACATTTTACAATACAAAAATTTCCAATAATTTAGACTTGCATCAACAAAGTACTTAATTGAAGTATTATTTAATTTATCGAAGAGGTTAAGTGAATTTATAAGGGTCACAACATAGCCTCTTCAAGAAAATAAGAGATATAAGTCTAAACCAAGCATATAACTCCATCCATGGTTCAACACACATGCTAAATTACAAGGTTTTAACCTAGTCTTAATAAGACAACATAGGCATGCATGTGGCATTCAACCATCACAAGGCATACACATACATGCTAGTAAAATAGGCCTCCAAAAGGATATGTACACCTAAACTAAGTTTATTTATAGCCACCTAAAGTGAATTATACAGACACAATATTATGCAAGTGTATGCACAACCACATAAAATTTCAACCAAATTTTTAGGCACATGTTAAAAATTAGTGCAATATGTCTAAACTCATCCAAAACCTCTAAAGCATAGGCTTTGGTACCATATGAAATGACCCCAAAGTTTTTTTTCTTAAAGTTATCTTTAGATTATACAACAAAAGAACAAAATGCCCCACTGCATAAAATTACTATAGTGCAATGCAACTCAACAACTCTACAAGGAGTACTAGCAACCCATAACCAACATCTTATTTATCCCAAATGGATAAGACTATAATTAACTAGAATGGAATTGAGTACATCCAAGAATGTTTGGTTATCCAATTTTTAGATAAGCCAACAAGATATGCTAGAACTACAATACTCAAGCATGTAGTTCCAAAAGATCGACACAAGGTTTCATCTCACAACTTAATTAGAAAGTCTTATCACTTTTTGAGATCAACAATTGGAGATCTCTAATCCACTGCTAAATCCAACATGGCATAAGCTAAATGATCTGAAACCTTTGGGGGAGACCACCCAACAAGGACTACTCTATATCCTACACCCATAGATCAACATATCATGATCCAAAGTCCATTAGGATAGCATTACACCTTTGTTTCATTAATAGATGAGGGCCACATAAATGGGATGAAACTCCATAAAGAAAGAATTCTATTTATTAACTAGATGAGGCACCTTAAACTGAGCTCGAGGTGGATGGCATCACACATTTGAACATCCTAATACCTAAGAATATAATTAGTATTGGTAAATCCATTACCCCTCATGCTACATGATCACTTAACATGATTTAGTATCATTATCCCATGGCCAACCAAAGGAGTCACACACTTGAATGTTTAAAAATTATCCTTTAGTTATCCTACCATGTTATTTAATAAACATAGGTATCTATGCCATTTAAATAGCATGCGTACGTCCACACAAGCTTGTTATTTAAATGGTTTCAAGCAATGACCTATGTGTTCATTGAGGAAAGGTATTATTTCTTAAATCATTGCCAAGGTAGATTATAAAATCATATAACCAAGTGCTAACTTAAAGGTTTACATAACCTACTAATTCTCATCCTCATTTTATGATTATTTACCAACACATGGATTATTCACATCTTATTAGTCACAACATAATGTATGTCATGAATTTCATTGGCAAGGATAAGATTTAATTTTTAAGCATGCACATAAATAATATAACCAATGACTATCAAATTTCATATAAGAATTAACGATCATATAGTCAACTTCCATTAATCAAGATTTTTATTGAAACATTTGAATTGTTAGACTTTTAGAAACATGTCATATATCTAAATACTATGACACCAGGAGTGGTATAATCCATAATATATAATGGAACCTACATAGAAAGATAATTAATTTGGACTACTTCATTGCTTAAGCAATAGAATTAAGGTCACTTAAAAATAGTATTATGACAAATAACATTCATTGCCATATATTAATAATAAAACATACTTCTTGGTCCACCAATGGACTATTTTCATAATTTATTTGCAACACCGTATTTTCAACTGAGGTTATAAGCATGAAACCATGCTCTCATAATATGTCATAATAAAAAATAAAAATAAAGAATATGCCTTTATTCATACATCAGGTTGTATGCTTATCTATGACTACTGATTTAGTCCCAACTCTAACCATTACCAACATGTTCCAAAATAGAAATATCTCCTAATATAGTTAGGTATCATCCTAATACTAGCATAATCAAGAGATAAGTCCATGGGTTATATAGGCATTCTATGCAGTGAGGATGACATCAAATAATTTTTATCATGCAATTTAAATGCATATACACCACTCCATAAGAAATACAAAACCTCTATATGTTTTGGCATGATAAAAGCAACACCATTTTATTTTTCAGATCAATTCAAAGTTAAGACACTACATTTGTAACTATTCCAATAACATTCTTTCCTAATATAAAAATGTTATAAACAACATAAGGTAATAAAATGAGCTACTGCCTAAAATTATTAAGCAACCACAATCCATCACTTTAACATCATATGTCAATAGGCACAGATGATAAATAAGCTGACTTATAAAAACTAAGTGTATACACTAAGAGAGATGAATACTACAAGAGGTACACCCCTCAAAACCAACCTTATAATCCCAACCATCAGTGGTCCTTACCACCCCAACCATCATCTTAGCAGAGGGTTTTGGTAGCTAGGTACTCGGGCTAGGGTGAGAGATATACACAATAGTATGTGAGCCACCAACAAGGAGAAAAGAAAAATGCATAAAACATAAAACTATAACACTCAACCAACCATGGCTTGGATAATTCTCAAGGCATACAATGAAACTTTACCAAAACTATATCATTGAATTAACCCCAGAAATCTTACTTCACAACCACATACAACATTTGATGATTGAAATCAAACTCATAAAAGGGACATGGGTAACCAATTTGTGAAATAGAAAAGAATATGTGTATGCTTCACACACACACACACACAACCAATGGGTTCTATATTCAATAATATATATGAAACTTCATCCCAAAATTAGAAGATATCTAAAAATTAGAACCCATCATTCGATGGATTCACACATACAAACATAGCCAACATCAACCCTCTATATCTAAAAAATAGAAACCACAATTCAATAGATACACAGATACAAACATATCCAAATAAACCTATCACCCATGCAACCCATCATGATACGTAAAAGGATTCATCTTAATTCTGAAGCATATATAAATAACCAAAATGGGTTATTCACTATACACACACAATTGTCTTAGGAAAGATTCCCAGATTTAACCCATGGCTTGAACCCTAGACAATCAATCATTACTATGATGGTGCATTCACCCACCAAGTACATGAAGGTCATAAATTAATAAGGAAATAGGCCAACAACAATCTTCAAGTACATACATATACAAGATTGATATAGGGGGAAAAGCATAATGCACAATTGTAAATGAATTAATTTTTAAAAGTACCCCAATTTCATTTAGTTATAGTCACATGGTAGCATTTATAAATTTGAACAAAATCCAATTCATAATTAAATGATAGTATGAAATATTATCAATATTGTTAGTTCAATTGCACAACATTATCAGCAAGGGTCAATGAGTCACAAGTATATAAATTATCTAAAATGAGGTAGTAGGGACTAGACCTTATAGGTCATGGCATGATAATTTAAGTGAAAAACATATCTCATATTTAAGGCCACATTTCCTAGGCTTAAACATACACTAGTCAACATTTATAAGAATGGTTTGTAAGCTATGCTTTACTTGTAGGGTTTGTATGCCCAAATATTAATATCAATAATGCATATTATTTTAAATAGAATCATCAACTTTTTATAATATAGTTCATTACATTCAAATCAATTTATCCATTTTAATATAGGGAAAGGAACCCAAGAATGCTATAGGTTAAAATTCTAGCTAATAACTCCAGTAGTGTGGATCAATCCATAGTCTAGGATTGACACATCATGCTCGAGCCACACCCCTTTCAATAAAGACCCTCTCCTCTATATTTTACTCTTATGCTATATTTTCTATTGCCCTTCCCCTACATACTTATTTTCCCTATGCATCTCTTCCCTCTACACTTTTTCTAAATCTTTACCCTGTGCCTTACTTCTTCCTCCCTTTTACTTATTTTTTGTTATCTGATTTTCCTTCCATTTTTTTTTTCTATTTTCTTCCCCTAATTCTCTTAGGTTAGTTGATGCCTAGCCTGGTTATCCTCATTTGCCAAAACCCTAGCCAACCATACAATCCCCTATCCACACACATACCCTTATGATTTGTTTTCTTTCCCTTTATTTTTGGCATCCCTTTACCTATCATCTTTTATCTCCTTTACCAAAAATGTCTTTTCTTCCTACATCAATGCCATACTTCTCCCAGTCCACCCATGTTCCTTCATACCCTGCTTTCCCTTCTCTATACACATTACCTCCATCACCATGCCCTGCCATCCTTGGTGTTAGGGCCTTTTACCCAAAATGGCACTATCCCATCCTTCATCTACTTTCCTGAGTCAACGTTGCTCTCCCAGTGTATGCAACAAGTTCTTGGAATAAAAAATAATATGTGTGTGTGTGTGTATATATATATATATGTATTAGATTGGGAGAGAAAATAACATAATATTATTTTATTATTATATAATATAATAATAATAATAATATATGTAATAATAAGAAATAAAATTATATATATATATAATAAAATAAGGCAAACCAGTAAGTCAAGTAAATAATAAAATAATAGAACATTTCCATTGATTGGATATATATATATATATAATTCCAATCAATGGAAGTGTTCTATTATTTTATTATTTCCTTGACTTATTGGTTTGTCAAGGAAATAATAAAATAATAGAACACTTCCATTGATTGGAATTATATATATATATATATATATCATTCCAATCAATGGAATATATATATATATATATATATATATATATATATTCCATTGATTGGATATATATATATATATATTCCATTGATTGGAATGATATATATATATATATATATATATATAATTCCAATCAATGGAAGTGTTCTATTATTTTATTATTTCCTTGACTTATTGGTTTTCCTTATTTTATTTTATTTTATTTTATATATATATATATATATGATAAAATAAGGCAAACCAATAAGTCAAGCAAACAAAAAAGTAAAAATACAAATAAAAAAATATAAAATAATCGATTGGAAATGTAATATGAAAAAATCCTTTTAAAAATAATAAATAAAATCTTTAGCTAAAATAGATAATAAAAGAATTAAAATAATTGATTAATAAATTCACAAAGTGATAATAATAATAATAATAATTATTAATATTATTATTATAATAAAATAATAAAATAAATAAAAATCATAATATTGACCTAAAAAAATAAAAGAGTTAAGAAAAAAATAATCGATAATTTCTTAAGTTGAACAAAGCTCATGGAAGTTAGTCACACATGAAGGAGGAGTTAAGACATTTTAAAAGGCCAAGAGACCCACATGGGTCTTAATGAACTCAGACCAACCCAACTAAAACATAACTACTCAAATGGCTCAAAAATAAGTCCCTACAATACCTAACAAAGATGATTAAACATGAAGGTATAACCTCTAGCACATGGGGAATGGACAAGAACAAACTAAACATGCACAGAAGAGAGGTAAGACTAGAAAAGGACAAGAAGATAACACAATAGAACATAAAAGATGGTGGCTCAATATCACATAGTACATGCTATAACTATTGGAGTGACATCGTAACCACTCAATCACCCGTGGTATACCTGAGATGTCCAAACCCACCCTCAAGCCTAGCTCGTGGCTTGGTTCTTGCATCCACCAAAGAGATATCAATAGTACCTAAATAATGTCAATATGAATATAAACCATAATAAATTTAAAATGAATTATTAATCATGAGTAATAAATTAGTACAAGCATCTATAATTGAAAAGGGGGTAAGATTTAGTCCTGATAACCATGACCTTGAGTATATCCTTTGAAGCACCCTCAAAAGTTGTTCAAGTGATCAATGCCAATTCAGATCAATGAGACATGGTAAAGTAATATCATACACTAAAATAACTAAGCTGAAGAAGTATATACATAAAGCATGATAAAATAAATGTCGTATAAGTAGTAGGCATATCAAGATATAATAAATGTAATGTGAGCATCAACCACAATATAACATATTGCATCGGTTATCCAAGTTAACTGCATTACAATCATTTGAAAGCAAAACCAACATCAACCATCATTTGTTCAAGTGTTACCAAAAAATGCTAAGGTAAGCCATAATACAATGTCTATGAGGGTCACATTTTTGGTTTGTGACAAATATATCTCACATGGTGTAATAGGACTAACCAACAGTGTGCCTCTATACATGCCCCTTGAACTCATTAAACCATATACATAGGACTATATATATATATATATATATATATATATATATATATATATATATATATATATATATATATATATATATATATATATATATATATATATATATATTCTCCTATGTATATGGTTTTATGAGTTCAAGGGGCATGTATAGAGGTACACTGTTGGTTAGTCCATATATATATATATATATATATATATATATATATATATATATATATATATATATATGGACTAACCAACAGTGTACCTCTATACATGCCCCTTGAACTCATTAAACCATATACATAGGAGAATATGAGAACTTATTTTGGTTTGTAATACATGCACCTCATGATTAATTAGGGTTTCTTTTGCTCCATGATTTGGAAAGGGATTGGTAAATATTTTCTTATTTGAATTCTCATTGGCTTTTTCTCTTGAATGATTTTAGTTTTAATGATTTCATTAATCTCAATAATGTTATCTTCAATGAGATTATAAATCTCATGTTTTAATAAATAAAATCTACTTTTAGAGTGTCTGTGCATCTATGATAATCATAATATGAATTACTATTGAATCCTTTAGAGTTAGGTCTACTGATATCAACCTGTTTTGGGGGAGGGGAGATATAAGGTGCCAAACAAGTGATTTTTTTATTAGATAATGAATAGGTTTAGGTAATCATGTAAATGCCTCCATATGAAATAAACAAGATAAAATGATTATTAGGCTATGATACCATTAACTATTATAGTTTCTTCATTCTTCATATCATTTATTTATTTTTGTAACTTGGTTTGCTTTGGAAATTCATATGTGATGTAATTGGAACATTACTCACATATTGTTTCTTATTCATATATATGAGCTTAAAATGTATGGCATAAGCCATCAAATGATTGAAATATCTTAAACATAATGGAATTAGGGAGAGGGGGAAGTACAATTATCTTGAACATATCTTGTTACCCATTATTGGCCATATTATTTCATGATATTAGAGGGCATAGTATTATATAGAAGAATATAGCCACATATGGGTTCATTGTATCCTTGCTTAATTTTTTCAATTTAAGCATAGGAAAATTTCTCCCTGATATTGATTGAAAAATGTGTTATAAAATAATTAAACAAAGGAGTAAATTCATGAACCAATTGGATTGGTAGGTTATAAAAACATCATAAAGCATAGTCTTTTAGAATTTATAGGAATAACTTAGTCAATATCTTATCATTAGAGGCCTACTCAAAATAGAGGTATGTGTATGGAGATAGGGGACAATTCCATGGACATTTTCCCCAATGCGTACATGTTATTTGAATTTAGGCTATGAAAATATGTGCCATAATGTGTATGCATTATGAGGGCATAATGCACACATGTTATGACCACATAATGCATATGCATTTTTGGCACTAGGTCTAGTGTCAATAATGCATACACATTTTTAGAACTAAGCCTAGTGATAATAATTCATATGCATTATTGTTATTATGGTTATTGCTACAAATAAGTACACTTTAGGTATTAATTACACACGTGTTATTATTAACACAAAAAATAAAAAGTCCTATCTGTGGCCAAACACTTCATTTTCATTTTCCTATTTAATCGATGCTTATCTTAACCAAACCATCATCATGTTTTTCTTAAAGAATAATAAAAATGCACTTCACTTTATTGATACCTTGCCAAAATAATAATGCCATCATGGAGGGGAGGTGAGTAATAAAAAAACCAAACATATTAATGGTAGAGTTTGACAATTTTTTTATTTGCATTGTTTAATTCTACTAAATCTTATTTTTTAAAATCCCATTCCATTGCAAGAGACCATCAAGAAAACTAACCTCCTAACCCTATGAATCCTTATCCCAACCCTCATAACCCTCCTATAGTTCCATAAGATCCCCTAGGTAGTTAGGAGGATCTAGTTGCACACATAGTGGGAAAAAATAGAAATTAAATAAATAATTAGGAAAATTAAGG
>JARHVA010005306.1:42500-75000 GCA_037957365.1 Torreya grandis | reverse complement strand
TCCTCTCAGCCTACGAGGGTCGCATAATAGGCTAACCATTAACTCTGACGATGTCCACTAGAAAAGGGGACATGACAATCTACCCCTCCTAAAATTGCTTATCCCAAAGCAATCTCGAAACAACAAACCAATCAATCCACCTGGATCCCATATGTAGTCATGATCTATGCTACTGTTAATCAATGTAAGCTTCTACAATATCCTCTGAAATAAAACAAAGAGGAATCCATAATCAAACTAGCGACTGCAACTCAACCAAACTCTAAGATCACAAATACCAGGTACGCATTCCACCATGCTATGCAAAAGGCACTCTCCAACTCTGCAACAACTCCCAAATGGAACTATGCCAAGTGTGGAGAATCCACACACTGTACCTCTACTGTAATCAACATATCTCTATAGATCACTAGTCACGGTCTCATCACCCAAACTCTTATGCATCACTGATAATGAAGAGACATCACATACTGGATAGTGAGAACACAAACCAAATTTGCTTGCCATCAACTCCTGCTCTAAGTCATGCACTGAAAAACTGTCAATCGTAGCACCTATCACCATGGCATGTCTATCACAACTCTCATCCCATGGCGTCAAATTGTCCCAACTACCAAGATAAGGATCCCAACATCCAATCCATGAACAAAAATCAACTGGCAACTCAAGTAAACTCCTTACCTGAATAATGTGAACAATACCAACTGACTTCATGCACATGTCTCCTGTACCCACTATAATCTCTGAATCCGGAGTGTGAATGCTAGACAAACTCATATCATTAACGACATGTGACCTTACTATAAAAGAAAGTTGAGTCCCTACCAAATGTGCTAACTCCTGATCTAAACTCACCTCAAGATGACCCACACTCAGTGTACTAACATCTAAGTACACCTCCACACTCTGAATGGAAGCATCAGACTCATCCTCATCTAACTCTAAAGAAGTTGCTGCTAAAACTATCTCATCATCACAATCTCCCACTCCCTCATCCTTTACAACTAACGGAGAGTCCAAATGCTCATGACTAAGCTCGACCACATGTCTCACAAAATCCTGGTAAGTCACCTTCATTGCCTCTTGTATGTGTAGCTCTAAATGTGCCTCTACCTTAGGCTCTGAAGCCTCTGCCTCTGACTCCTCAAAACTATCCTACTGTTCAAAATCTTTTGATTTCGAATCCTCA
The DNA here is from genome assembly GCA_037957365.1 of Torreya grandis. Lineage (NCBI taxonomy): Eukaryota > Viridiplantae > Streptophyta > Pinopsida > Cupressales > Taxaceae > Torreya > Torreya grandis. The sequence goes on along the minus strand of JARHVA010005306.1, from coordinate 73,811 downwards.
CAATACGCCCACATCACACGATTTGCCTTGCCCTTAGGCCTAAAATGACAATCATGATTGGCATCATATGGATCTTTGCAGTATAAGCAAAGCTTTTTCCTGTGTAGATCGTTAAGACCCTCTCGATCCAAAGGTGGTGCTGTTGGGTTGGCCTTTGAATCATTCTTAACAAACGTAGGCCATGTAGGCCTATCAACTATCCTAGAATGGGTCAGCTGTGGTCTCTGATTAACATTAGCACTCCTGTTATCTCCTTGCTCCCCATTCTGTCGAACAAGTGTGTTCATCCTCCCTACCATAGTAGTAAGTGCCTATAGTGCCTGTGTCATCTCATGGTAGACATCTCTAGTACTCTGATCATCATTATGTCAGTGGCCCCTAGGTGGGCTACCCTCACGTCTGTCACTCATGATAATCGGTTGCTATTCTAACACCTGGGTACCTTCAAGCAAGGATCTACTGCATGTGTTATACCTGTGTGGTCCCAACTCTTGTGGCTACATAAGATTGTCAAACCCTCAGGATGGCAAGATTTAGCTCTGATACCACTATAATATCCCCTGTCCAATAGGGAATATAGAAAGACAAAAGCTCTGAATTGCTTTTTTGAGTATTCTAATTTTTGTATGAAATAAGAACAAATTGCGATTCTTGCAAAATAATTTCCAAATAGATAAATAAATCACAGTATAATCTCTTATTTATTCACTCAAATGATTACAATAGATGTCCTCTGTCATGCATATAAAAGAATATTCAAATATTGTCTTAATAACCTGAGTATTCTACAAACTGGGAATAAAACTTGAATCTAGTACGTCTCGGCCTGTTGTGTCAAAAACACAGTCACCGACGTCAGTTATACTACCACCATCAATTTCTTGGTGTCGTTATCCTACCAACATCAGTGAGATGGTTGGCTGATGTCGGTCTCTATTGGTCTCTACTTGTCGATGTTGGTCTCTGTGCGGATCTGTATGGATCTGTATAGACTTTGTACAGCTGCCAATATAACACACCCTATTTGTTGGACCCCTGATCTCAAGATATATGGCACTAATACAGAAGATCTCTATCTATATAATTTATTGAATCAAAAACTAAATAAAATAAATACCTAAAATTCCTGTGATAACTTTTGTGTGAAGTTATCTCTCAAACCTGTAAACCTCTTTGATAACTTCTGTATGAAGCTATCTCTCAAATCAGCAATAGATCAGCTGATATTTCACAGCCTTTGAATCACACACACTGAAGAGTGGACGTTCTTCAATGCAACAGAATACTGAAACCCTTGGCTCAGTCTTCTCAGAAGAATTCTTGGCAAAAATTAATAATCATAATCTCATAATCATCAACTCTCTCCCATGAGAAACCCTTATACCCTCAAAAAAGTATGCTTGCCCTAATTAGGGTTTCTTAATTAAAAATAGGCCAAATAATTAATATTTGATTAAATCAATCGAATATTAATATCTCCCTAAATACATGTCGGATCCTCGAACCGTCTGAAGCTGATGAGTCAAGGAGCGATTCTACACATGACCATACCAAAACAAGGGTGCTCCGCTGCATGTCAAATATCCCTAAATAATAGGAGCTTAGACAAACATCTCTGAAATAGCCTGAATGAAAGCCAACTGTAGAAATTCTACTAATCGAAGCCAATCCAAGCTCCATCAAGACCCTCTATCCATCCTCTCAGCCTACGAGGGTCGCATAATAAGCTAACCATCAACTCTGACGATGTCTACTAAAAAAGGGGACATGACATTGTACCTTCTAAAATTAGGAACCAATTAATTATCAAGATATAAATTTACATAAATTTTATAATCACAAAGTTTTCAAACATATATACACACTTAAACCATCTTTATTTGGCTATCTTGCTTACTATTTCCTTATTTTAGGTCTATTAGGTCTTTTGTTGATCATGTTTGCACACATTTGATTCAAAACTATACTAAAAGGTATGAAACACCTTTAAAAAAATTAAAATCCTTTTGAACACAAGTAAACTTAACTCCATACCAAGTTGGAATATTTCATGATGGATAGAAACACATTCATGGCATAAACCCTAATTGAGGGTTTATTTGTCTCAATCCCAGCCTAAGGACACACTAAAATCAACTATAAACATCATATGTGGTTTCCAAGACTAAAATTTGTTTTTTTAGGTCAATTAATACCCTCACCAAATTTTATAGTCCTTGGATTTACCAACCCAATCCACTTTTATGCATTTCATAATAAAAACTATTTGAATGTGCACACTTAGTAACCAACTAGAGGTAGTAACCACCTATAGGTCTATGTCAGGGTTTATTAACTCTTCTTATATTATCGATCAATTTAATGGGTTAAAAAAATTTAAATGGAATCAATAACACTTACCATTATCCTCTATACCCCTTAAAATCTAATTTTCTTAATCATTTCTTGTAGTGACCTACACATACAGTCCTTTCACTCAATCTTTGTCATAGAAAATAGGACATAATACACAAAGTTAACTGTGAATCCAAAATTTATATATTATCTTAAACGTTAAACTAAAAATAAAGTCTCATAACCTATGTACACAATAAAATTTGGATCAAACATTTTTTTTATAAGAATTAACACACAGTCTTTTGGATAATGATTGAACCAGTGGACATGGGTCTGTTTATGTAGTCAATTAAATTTTAGAAAACTTTCCTCTACTGCTTAAAAACTATAATCTCAAAATCATTAAATAAATCATCCAAGTTCTTTTATAATAATAAACAACTTTCCTTTTAATCATCTGATGGGAAATTTTTAGTTTGCACATTAAATCAAAACACACAAAGCATACACTGAAACCTGTATCTTATTCTTGTTAGAACAAGGGTTTTATTTTCACTAATATTTATATCTTGTAGTCTTTTAACCAATCCAACATAGAAAAAATATCAACTTCATTATTTTCTCAATTACAACATATTAATTCATCAACAAATCTCATATATAGTCATCCACATAATCACAGACCTAAAAAACAAGGTCTGTCAACTTTTATTTAGCAGCAAAGTTTACAAAAACTTCTTTTATTTCTACATGAAAAATTTTCCATGCATCCTCCATTCATATTCCTTGAATGGATCAACAATATACATCTAAAAATAACTCCAAAAATCCTAAAAATATGACTCATAACTGAATCTTGTCTAATTTCCCTACATGGAGGTCTCCTGCCAACATTTGCATTTTCTTGATTTGCACATAACATAAAGTGTCTTTTTTCATGTCAATAAAACCATAAAATTTTAATGTCCTCTCATAATAATAAAACACTTAGACAAACTTATACATTTCATACCTCAATAGAATACATCAAATCCCTTATACAAGGCTCAACCACATTTGAATTTTCAAACAGTGTTTTTGGTGGGAAATACCAATATTCAAATTTTATGCACCATTAGACAATAGAGACTCAAAAAATAGACTAATCATGACATTTAACAATTCTAAGACACCTATAGACCAAGCTAAGAACAAAAACGGATCAAACTTGGGCTCATCATGGGATGCCCCTACATCATACTACCAAGCTGAGAATTTTTTGCAAGAGGTATTAAGTCATCCACTTGGTGTATGTTGTTGCCTAAATGCATTGAACCTTCCTCATTGAGGGTGTTTTTCTCCACTTACCTCTCATAGATGTGTACATGTTATTGGGCCCCACATTTGGGCCTTCTCTGCTCCATCTCCATAACTACATATGAAATAACAATGTTGAGCAAAACTTATGTTGCCTTCTTCTTCTCATGTGGCAGGTGTATACCACTATTCCTCCTCTTCAAATCGATTCTACTTATCCTTAACTCCATCTTCAATCACTACTGCAAGAATCACAACTCTTTAATTTGTCCTCTTCACCACACATACATATTCTTGTCCCTTGTATGCCTCTCGCTGTGTTTTTATTCATCTCTATTGTAGTTGATCTTCTCATCCTTCTCATGTAAGGGTTATATGTTCCCTTTTGCTATCTTAATTCCTTGTTCACTTAACTATCCCTCATAGGCCTGTTGCACATGGCCCAAATCATTATCATGGTTTTCTTGTGCAAGTCTCACCTTCAAGCATTCATCCATTCCTTCTTTGGATTCCTCAATCACTTTAGGCTTCACATGCATCTCTATTTTATCTTCTACCTACTCCTTACCTACACCTTCATTACAAAACAACATATTAGAAACAATATTTAGAAACTTCATGGATTCCTCATGGGTTGTCTTCTCATACATTTCAACCTCCAACTTCCTCTTCACTTGCTTGGTGTCAATTCCAAGCCACTTCCTTTCCAACTAAGATGCAATATCAAACTCTATTCTATTATCTCCTCTTTCATGGACTTGGTTGCCATGCTTGTGTCACGACCTCCCTTTTTGCACCATAAACTTGTGACGCATACTTCAGTTTTGGACCTCATTTTATATTTTATTCTCTGAAGAAGTTGATGTGACAATTAATTTAGCTTTTGTGTTTTTTTCAAAGTATATCAGGGGGATCGATGGGAATCACAAACCGAGATATGAGTTAATGAAAGTTAATTATTTTGTTTTCTAAGAATAAATATACATAAGGAAAATCTACAAGATGAATATACACATCCTATTTTATATATATATGAAATAAAAATTTAAGATTAAAATATATTATAATTAAAAAAAACAATATTAAATGAAATATATTTTTAAAACTAAATCGTAGTTCTTTTATATATATCAATGTATTATATAAATAAATGTTAATCGATGGGGAAAAGAATAATATAAAAATAAATATATATATTAAATATAACATAAAAAAATTAAAATCCTAGATATCTTTTTTTTAAGGAATAACAATGTATTAAATCGTAGTTTTTAGGGAAATCAATAATTTTGTTAAATAGCTGAACATAAAAATAAAAAATAAAAAATAAAAATTATTAATAGATAATTACCAGGGAATCAAGCATGGATCGGCGGCGCTGATAAACCAGGAGATACAAGGCGTTGAGTTGGAAGTCTGCCACCTAACAGTGAGTTAAAACGTGTTTGGAAGAGCAAATTACCACTTAAGACCAGTCGATGCTTCAGCAAGGGAAGGAGAAATTTGCTGACTGCCACATAACTATTGGATCAAACCATGATTGGAGGGGGGATTTTGGTTGGTAAATCTTATAAAAAGACTAGGTCGACGCTTATTTGAAAAGATTAAAAAAATTATTTTGTTAGGAGATTTTTTTTTGTTGCAGCAGAGAAGGACAGTGACGCAGCAGAAGGGAAGGAGGAAAAAAGAAAAAGGATTGTTGGAGAAGGTCTGTTATCTTCATTTCCTTAATTCAGCCCAAGAGCAAAGCTGCCACCATTCTTTTAAGCGAAACCTCATTTCCATTTCAGTCAAGGTTTTCCAGGTTCACATAGATATTACATTTTACTTTATTAAAAAAAAACTGGAAGATAAATAATTTGTGAATTGTAAGGTAGACATTTATTTTATTTAAAAATTGTGAAATAAATAATTTTTTAGATACAAGGTAAATATTTTATTTTGTTTAATTTTTAAGAGAAATATTTAATTTTATTTAAATTGTAATATAATATTTGTTTAATAAATGAATACATGCTAACAACGTAATTTTTGACTTATATTTTTCTATTTATTTAAAGAATGAAAGCTTCATCTGATAGCAAGAATTAATAGGAGCTGAGAACTCTTAATGAATTAAGAAAATGCAAATAAGACATCCCAAGTACATTTAATGAAAATTTTATGTTGAATCATAATGGAGTTATAATTCCATTGACATATATAGCCAAGTTGGTTTTGTATTACTTATGGTTGAATAAATATCATAAATGTTCTATGATCGATCTATATAGTTAAGCATGTTTCTGGTTATTCTATTTTAAGTATTATTTACTTATCCATCTCTAGTTTCATTTATATTTTTCATTATATAATCATGAGCTCTTAGATTTGCTTTTGAATTTCAATACGATTAATTGCTTTTCAAGTATTCTATACTTGTTAGATTTCAAAATGTAGATTAAGAAGTTAGGGTCATAAAACAAAACTACATAGCATTCGGTGCAAGTGGTGCCTCTGACTCACATTTAGGGGTAATGCCATCGCGCTTGAGCTATTGCATCCATAGCTTAATATAGATACAATAATGACATCTGGGCACTGTCCCTATAAATCATCAAGGAGAAATAAGGGACATGTCATGTCTTTAAGATCAAAGGGTGGGATAATCCCTCTTGATCAGTAAATACTAATAAAGATAAAGAAAAAAAATTATCTTACCTTGGATGAATCTGACTTGTGAACCTATGAAACAGAATAGAGAAAATACACCTCTTACTCAAAACCTGGTACAAATGTAAAGGAGAAACAAAAACATAGATTGAGAACATTAAACCGATCACTATCAAGAAATTGCCATCCATTTGGCTCTTAGACAATGAAAGACTAGAAACATCTATTGTACAAATTAGACTGTCTAAAAAGAAGAAAAAAAAGTGTTGATGTAATGAAAAATGGGAAGGGAATGTAGTTGCAAATGTTATTTCTATCTTTTTCTTATTAAGGATTTAAGGTTATTTAATTAAACAAGCATCTAGTTATGTAACTGATGCTTCTACGGTCTTAATGGGTAGCAATCATAAAAAAACTATCTAGGAAATTGGGTCCTAGATAAACAGTTCATATGAAACATAGATTAGAACACAGAACTACATAAACATTACACCTTGATCCTGTTTGAAAGCAAGTATGTAGGCAGTCTAGGAAGTGAAGAAGGCTTCTAGTATGTAGGTGAATAGGATGGGTTTTGGGTTGTACACTAAACAAGATAAAAAGAATTAATAAATGGTAAGACCATTTCTAATAATAGCCTAGTTTAGACAAACACAACAAAGATAAGAAATCTCTGTGATATACTTAGAAGGATCTTTGTTGGATCACTGCTATTCCTGAAGATTTATGCCAAATTTTAAGGCAAAATGTGACCATTGTTATATTTTCCTATCACAAAAACCTCAATTATTATCTAGTAGGGATGAGTGGTGAACAATGAGAGACTCAAGATCTAGTTGATCCCATTAAGTTAAGTCTTTAGCTAGAACATATCTTACACATGTGTAGATGTCTAATCCATATGGTTAGATGCTTGTTTGATTAGAAAAAGATTACCTAACCCGTATGGTTGGATGCTTTCCCAGTTGGCAAAAGATTACCTAACCCATATGGTTAGATGCTTGCCTATTTGACAAAGTTTTACCTAACCTGGTTGGTTAGATGCTTGTCCGGTTAGTAAAAGATACCTAGGCTATATTCATAGACAAATCCTAAACAAATAAATAAAAAATTATGTGTTTTTAGTATAAGTTTCCTACCCTTGGTGCCTTAGATATTGGTATCAGAGTCCCTAATTTTTTGGCCCCAACATATTGGTATCAGAGCACCTAATTTTTTGGCCCCCACATATTGGTATTAGAGCTTAGGCTCAAAAGCTAGGCCTTAAGCCTACTACAACCTATACTTAGTAAAGAGATTAAATTATTGATGGTAATCATGAGAAAACTAGTTTGGATAAAGACCAGTTGTTCACATGAATGGAAAGAGGAACAAAGAATAAAGGGATAATAGAACTTCCCTCCACTCTGAAACAACTCATTTAAATTTTTGACTCAGAAATAATAGCTATAATCCTGAGTAAACTCAAAACCTTTGAAAGAGGAGCCAGATTTAAACAAAACCAACTATGATTGGACCTTATGCATTAAAGAGATGAATGAGAATATCAAATGCTTACTTTTGTAATTATATGTATTACTGTGAATAAAAATATAGTTTATGAGAAACCAATTATCTTGAAAGAAAACTTAAGGGATTGTGTGATTTCTATCAAGAATCTAAAATGCTAAGACAACCAACTAGGAACCAAAGGAAAAATGTGAGATATGTAGAACCTATTAATGAGAATGTTGAACAATAGGTCCGAAAAATTAGAGAACCTAGAATAGATGCCCTCAACAATTTGTTGACTGAGCAACAAGCCAAAATAGACTCACTCGAACAAGTCATTAATGATATTAGACCAAGGCAAGACAATATATAAAATATAATGGAACCTAACCTTGATAATGACACTAAAGAGGAATATCCAAAACCAATCAATAAGGTGGAGATTGTAGCTTCTATAGTGGAAAATCCACTTTTTGATCCAAGTAAAGACTTGAAGAAGATTTTAACCCCTATGTTTGATCAAAAATTGTTAGTTGAAGGAACTAAGAATTGGATAAATGAGATGGAAAAATAATTTAACTTGAGGAACTACAATGATGCAACTAAGGTGTTGTGGGGATCCTACCAATTGATAGGAGGTAGCTAGCTGGTGGACTCACACAAAGGAGTTAAATAGAATAACCAAGGAAAATGTGATCTGGGATTAGATTGTCTACCATTTTAGAAAAATATGGTTATCCAAGTTATTCTTTGATGAAAAGATGACTGAATTTCATAATCTAAAGCAAGGAGGCATGTCAGTCCAATAGTATTCGGATAGGTTTGCCAAATTATTGAAGTATGTGTCCATGTACCAAAGGGATGAAAGAAGTCTGGCTAAGAAGTTCATTCTAGGATTGAATACAAATATAGGAGTATAAGTAGATATGCATGATCCTGATAACATGAATGAAGTGTTGGAAATATCCCTTAAATAGGAATGAAAGTTTCAAGCTCTAGCTATGAAAAGATAAAATTTTAACAATGACAGGAACAAAGCCTTCAAAAAGAACCCAAATTTCATAAAAGAGCAAGTTGTGGATAAGAACCCAAGAACCAATCCAACATGTAGAGTACCCCCAAAAAATCAAAATTAGAGGGATAATTATGAAAGGTACAATAATAGAGGAGGAGATAATAATAAGAATCATCAAAGGAATTTTAATCACCCAATGAACCCTCCATGGCTCCCTGATGATACCCCAAAGAACCCAGTACCAAGAGGACCACAAGGAGGATGCTTTACTTGTGGAGGAAATCACTTTGCCTATGAATGCCTAAGGATGTAGGGATAGATAAGGGCTAATCAACCTCAGAGAGGACCGCATCAAAGGATCAATGCTGCAGTAAGGAATCATCAAAACTAATAATAGAATGTACCAATTGAAGATACAGGTATATTGTTGGGTAAACCCATTTCAATTCTCATAGATATTGATTTGTCATAATGTTTCCTTTCTCTAGAATTAGTAATAAAAATGTTTCTTCTAGTGAATCACATGAATGGAAAATGGATAGTCTAGTATGGGGATAATGTAATCAAGGAAGTGTCTCAATATCTTCCTAAGGCTAAAAGACAATTTCTCAATTTTGAGATAAGTGTAAACTTGTTTGTAGCATTGTTAGGAGCCTATGATGTAATTATAGGAATGAGTTGGCTCACCAAGTACCAACCTAAAATAGATTGTTACAAGTTACTTAGGTGTTTCAATGATGAGGGAAGATTGGTCAATATTTAAGGGGGTCATAAGCCCATACAGGTAGAAACCATATCAACTATACAACTAAAGAAGGAAAGTAGGAAGGGAGCTCAAATTTTCATGGTAACAATAGAAGATAAGGATAAAAGTAAAGATGAACCAAATCTGTAAAGGTATCCATTCCTAAGAGAATTTGAGGACGTGTTTCCTAAATAATTATTTGAAATGCCCCCTAAAAGAGTATTTGATTTCTAAATTGACATTTTACCTAGAGCCGAACCAGTCTCTAGAGCACCCTATAGAATGAACACTACAGAGTTGATGGAATTTAAAATGCAACTAGAGGAACTCTTAAGTAAAGGATTTATTAGTCTAAGTGTGTCTCCTTAGGGAGCACCAGTATTATTTATTAAAAAGAAAGATGAAACTCTAAGGTTATGCATTGACTATAGAATGCTGAATAAGGTCACAATTAAAAATAGATATCCTCTACCTCGAATAGAAGACCTTTTTGAATAGATGAAAGGTGCAATGGTTTTCTCGAAGATATATCTTCGATCAAGGTATCATCAACTAAGGATTAAGGAGGATGATATTCCAAAAACTATTTTTAGGACTAGATATGGACACTATGAGTTTACTATAGTACCATTTGGGGTGACAAATGCTCCTTTAGCATTTATGAACTTAATTAATAGTGTGTTCCATAATTACCTAGATAAGTTCATCTTAGTGTTAATAGATGAAATTCTAATTTACTTCAAAAATGAGGAAGAACACTTAGCACATGTTTGATTGATTATTTAATGCTTAAGAGAACTTAAACTATATGGTAAGTTATCTAAATGTGCATTCTTTAAGAAGGAAATCCACTATCTAGGCCACATTATATCCAAGGAAGGAATTTTATTAGATCCAAACAAGATAAAAGGAATAATAGAATGGCCAATTCCCAAGAATGTATTAGATGTAAGGAGTTTCATGGGGTTAGCAGGTTATTATAGAAGATTTATTGAAGGCTTTTCTAGGATCACCAACCCAATTACATCATTGAAAAGAAAAGGTAATAAGTTTGTATGGATGAAGTAGTGTGATAAAGCTTTCCAGATTCTGAAGGAAAAGTTGATGACATCGCCTATCTTCAAGTTACCTGATCTGAATGAACCATTTGTGGTTGTAACAAATCCATCAATCGAAGGATTGGGTGGAGTACTCATTCAGAATGATGGTGTAATAGCATATCAGTCTAGGAAATTGAAGAACCATGAATTAAATTATGCCCCTCATGACTTAGAATTAGCAGCAATTGTTCATGCCTTACAAAAGTGGAGGCATTTCCTTATTGGAAAGTCTTTTGAACTAAAAATTGACCATCAAGGGTTAAAGTACATATCCACCCAACCCAATCTAAATGCTAGGCAAAGAAGGTGGTTGGAGTTCTCAATTGAGTATGATTTTGAAATTGAGTATATTAAGGGAAAATAAAAATAGGTTTACTAATGCTTGGAGTAAGAGAAGGTACCTGATAAATAAAATAACTCTTAGATTTAATCTGAAATAATAAATACTAGAAGGGCAAAAGAATGATCCTTGGTATAATCAAGTAAGGGTAATGAAAGAGAGAAATTTAGAAGGTCCAAAAATTGAAGGATATACCTTGGATGACAAGGGTTTGCTTTGGTATAAGAATAGGATCTATGTTCTAGATGTAGAAGACTTAAGATGAAATTTTTTAATTGAAGCTCATGTTGCACCCTACTCAGGACATCTAGGGGTAAACAAGTTGTATGTTGATCTTAAGAATATATACTTTTGGCAAGGGATGAAAAGAGATATAGTATTGTATGTATCAAGATGCTTGGAATGTCAAAGGGTTAAAGCAAAACATGATCATCCTGTAGGAATTTTATACCCACATGACATTCCATAGTATAAATGGGAAGTTGGAAGTATAGATTTCATTCAAGGACTACCGATGACACCTTTCAGGGATGATGCTATTATGGTGGTAATAAAAAAACATACTAAGGTGGCACATCTCATACCCATAAACTTGACTAATGATGCACCAACCTTGGCCAACTATTTTGTGAAGGAAGTGGTGAGACTGTATGGAGTTCTATAAAAGATAATATCATATAGAGATTTCAGATTTACTTCAAGGTTTTGGATGACAATACAGTCAGCTTTAGACAAACAATTGAACTTTAGTTCTGCATTTCATCCCGAGACGGATGGACAAATAGAAAGGACAAATCAGGTTGTAGATGACCTCTTAAGGATGTATTGTATGGATCAACAGACCAAATGGGAAACTTATCTTCCATTGGTAGAATTTTCCTATAATAATTCATTTCAAACATCTTTAGGTATGGCTCCATTTGAAGCTCTGTAAGGGATAAGTTGTCGAACACCACTTAGTTGGGATAACCTTGAGGACAAAATAGTAATCGGTCCCGACATGTTGAAAGACATGGAGGAATAGGTGAAAGTTATAAGTCAAAGGTTAAAGGAAGCATCAAACATACAAAAGAGCTATGAAAATAGGAAGTAAGTTCAGAGAGAATTCCTGATTGGTGACAAAGTGTTTTTTAGGGTCAAACAGCACAAAAGTTCCATAACTTTTGGGAAGAAGGCAAAGTTAGCTCCTCACTTTGTAGGACCCTTTGAGATCCTAGAGAGAATCAACCCAGTAGCCTATTGATTGGCCTTGCCCCCACAACTGAGTTGCATTCTTGATGTCTTCCATCTGTCACTTCTTAAGAAGTATGTACCTGATAACAAACATGTTTTGAACTGGAATGCCTTGCAAGTCCAAGAGTCTGGCAGAAGAACAATCAAGCCATATAGGGTGTTGGAGAGGTGCCAGTACCAGTTGCGCAATAGAGAAACTAATTAGTGCAAGGTGTAGTGTGATCAATGCGGCAAAGGAATTGCGATTTGGGAAGACACTGCAGAAATGAAAAACATGTTTCCATATTTATATTAATATTTGTGAACTTAATCAAACTTTTCTAGTGCATTGGGATAATGCACAATTTAGGGGCGGGGAGGGGAGGGGCCGGCGTCGAGAGGGGAGATGTCATGACCTCCCTTTCCACACCATAATTTTGTGATGCGTACTTTGGTTTTGGACCTCATTTTATATTTTATTGTCACAATAAGTTGATGTGACAAATAACTTAGCTTTTGTGTTGTTTTCAAAATATATCAGGGGGATTGATGGGAATTTCAAATCTAGGTATAACTTAATGAAAGTTAATTATTTTATTTTCCATGAATAAATATGCATAAGGAAAATCTACGAGATGAATATACATCTCTTGTTTTCTACAAATACATATATATAAATATCTATGTATATATATTTATATATATAATAAAAATAATATATATTTTATATAATATATTACCTATATTTATCAAATAAAAATTTAATATTATAATATATAAAAAAAACAATATTAAATGAAATATATATTTTAAACTAAATCGCAGTTCTTATATATATATATATATATAATATAAATATATGTTAATCGATGGGAAAAAAATTAATATAAAAATAATTATATATATTAAATATTATATAAATAAAATAAAATCATAGATATCTATTTTTAAGGAATAACAATATATTAAATCGTAGTTTTTATGGAAATCAATAATTTTGTTAAATCGCTGAACTTTTAAAAAAAAAATTAAATAAAAATTATTAATAGATAATTACCACGGAATCAAGCATGGATCGGCGGCACTGATAAACCAGGAGATAGAAGGCATTGAGTTGGAATTCTGCCACCTAACACTTAGTTAAAACCATTTGGAAGAGGAAATTGCTGAGTTTGGAAGAACAAACTGCCACTTAAGACCAGTCGACGCCTCATCAAGGGAAGGAGAAATTTGCTGACTGCCACATAACTATTGGATCAAACCATGATTGGAGGGGGGATTTTGCTTGGTAAAGCCTATAAAAAGGCTTGGTCGATGCTTATTTGAAAAAGAAAAAAAACATATTTTGTTAGAGGAGATTTTTTTTGTTGCAGCAGAGAAGGACAGTGATGAAGCAGAAGGGAAGGAGGAAAAAAGAAAAAGGATTGTTGGAGAAGGTCTGTTCTCTTCATTTCCTTAATTCGGCCCAGGAGCAATGCTGCCACCATTCTTTTAAGTGAAATCTCTTTTCCATTTCAGTAAAGGTTTTCGACAGGCTCAGGGAGATATTACATTTGACTTTATTAAAAAAAAATGGAAGATAAATAATTTGTGAATTGTAAGGTAGACATTTATTTTATTTTAAAATTGTGAAATAAATATATTTTTTTAGATACAAGATAAATATTTTAGTTTTTTTAATTCTTAAGATATATGTTTAATTTTATTTAAATTGTAATATAATATTTGTTTAACAAATGAATACGTGGTGACAGCGTAATTTTTGACTCATATTTTTCTATTTATTTAAAGAATGAAAGCTTCCCCTGATAACAATAATTAATAGGCAATGAGAACTCTTAATGAAGTAAATAAATGCAAATAAGACATCCCAAGTACATTTAATGAAAATTTTATGTTGAATCATAATGGAGTTATAATTGCATTGACGTATAGCCAAGTTGGTTTTGTATTACTTATGGTTGAATAAATATCACAAATGTTGTATGATTGATTTATATAGCTAAGCATGCTTCTAGTTATTCTCTTTTCAGTATTATTTCCTTTTGTATCTCTAGTTTCATTTATATTTTTGTTTACATAATCATGAGTTCTTATATTTGCTTTTCAATTTCAATACGATTAATTGCTTTTCAAGTATTCTTACGTAGATCAAGAAGTTAGGGTCATAAAACAAAATGACATAGCATTCAGTGCAAGTGGTGTATCTAGCTCACGTTTACAGGTAATGTCATCATACTTGAGCTAATGCTCCATATCTAACTTGTGAACCTATGAAACAGAATGGAAAAAATACACCTCTTACTCAAAACTTGATTCAAACATAAATGAGCAACAAAAACATGGATTGAGAACATTAAACTGATCAACATCAAGAAACTACCATCGATTTGGCTCTCAAATAATGAAACACTAGCAACAACTATTGTATGAATTAGACTATCTAAAAAGAAGAAAAAAAGTGTTGATGTACTCAAAAGTGGGAAGGGAATGTAGTTGCAAATGTTATTTCTATGTCTTTTTCTTATTAAGGATTTAAGGTTAGTTAATTAAACAAGCATCCAATTATGTAATTAATGCTTCTATGCTCCCGATTGGTAGCAATCATAAAAGGAACTATCTAGGAAACTGGGCCCTAGATAGGGCTGCATACCTAGATCAATAGTTCACATGAAACTTAGATTAGAAGATAGTACTATATAAACATTACACCTTCATCCTATTTGGAAGTAGGTATGTAAGCAACCTAGGAAACAATGAAGGCTTCCATTAAGTAGGTGACTAGCATGGGTTTTAGGTTGTACACTAAACAAGATAAAAAGAAATAATAAATGACGAATATTTTTAATAAAAGACTAGTTTAGACAAAAACAACCAAGATTAGAAATCTCTGTGATATACTCTAAATGATCCCATTTGGATCACACTATTTCTGAGGCTTTAGGCCCAATTTTGAAGTGGAATGCGACCATTGTTATATTCTCTTGTCATGGTGAGCTCGATGCTTATCCAATAGGGATGAGTAGTGAATAGTGAGAGACTCAGGATCTGATTGATTCCATTGAGTTAAGTCTCTAGGCAGAGCATATCTTATAAGTGTAGATGCCTAACCCATATGGTTGGACGCTTACCTGACTGGAAAAAGATTACCTAACCCATATGATTAGATGATTTCTCGATTGGTAAAAGATTACCTAACCCATATGGTTATATGCGTGCCCATTTGGTAAAGGTTTACCTAACCTAGTTTGTTATATGCTTTTTTGGTTGGCTAAAGATACCCAACTCATCCCCTTAGATCAGAGCTTTCTTGGTTTACAATTTTCTACTTCCACCTTGCACTCTTCTGTTATCTCACTTAGATCAACCAACTTTAAACAACTCACCCTCTTTTCTTCTTTTATTACCTTGACTAATCCCAAACCTTCCATAGCTTTACTCTAATACTGCATCATCACCATGATTCTTTCATCTCTTCTGTCTTCTACACCCTTGAATGGATTAAGTGTTAATGTCTTTCGATGCTACTTAATATTGTATGTTTTTACTTGACCATCATGGATGACATGCTTATTAAAATATCATGGTCTACCTAGTGATAAACGACACACATCTATAGGTAAAATGTCACATAACACTTCATTTATATACCTTCCTATTTGAAACTCAACAAAACTCTGTTCACTTACTAATATTTAGTGTCCTTTCTAAACCCATGCAACTGTGTATGGTTCTGGATGTGGCATTCTCTTCGATCTCAAATTCTATATCATCTCTAAAGAAACTATATTATTTTTACTACCACCATCAGTCACCAATTTACATACCCTACCTTTTTTATTGCATGTGCTTTTCAACAAGCTTATCCTTTGGGTTGGCTCTTTACCTTGCTTCTAATACAATAAGACTCTCCACATGAGTAATGATTCATTCTTATCATGCCTTATATCCTCATGCTCTTCTATTACTCTCTTCTATTATATACTGTTACTCACATTCCTTAAACACTCTACTATCCTTAGTCCCTCTCTATGGTGATTCCAACATTACCCCTAACATCTCTATCTTGGTCCTTATCTCATTAAACCTTCTTCTCTTCTCATTATTACATCTACCAATAGTCTAATCTACCTTGCATGGTGTTTCTCCATGCCATTTTGAAGTTCTACTACATGTTCTTGTGGTCTCCCTTGAACCACTTCTTCATTTCCTCTCTCTTCCATCCTTGCTTGTAAAGGTATTAACTGACCTTGTTACTCATAATCTCTTTCCCTCTCTACTTTGTGTTCTCTTTCCCTAAGAACATCCTATATATCCTCCATTCTCATGACTAATACAGAAATCTATTGGGTCATTATCCTGACCAAATCATCCTCTTCCCTATTAGCTCTCTCCATGGAACATTGCACCTAGTTACCTGTCCTACACTTCACTCCAAAACACATGTTATCAAATATTTTCACAATCTTCAAGATTTTTTTTCTAGTTATGATACAAAAATGATGTAGATCATATACCAAGAAAACACTCTTGACCTTGTTTCACACTCGAACAATGGTCTATGGTTCAATTTTTCACACTATGGTTCAAAGTTCACCTATTAGTTTTTTTGAAGTTTTTCCAAATCCTTATCTCAGTTTTATATCTACGATTAACCCATTCTCAATCAATTCATGAACTCATAGACACCTTTTAATTCATTCTTAACAACTCTATTAACTTTACCAATAGTCTTTAGTAGTATTTTTTAAGTAGAAATTTTATTGGTACAAAATTTTACCTTCTCCAAATTGGAAAAAAAATAATTATTCAGATACCCTTTTACACAAATTTTATAATCACAAACTTTCCAAACATATATCCACACTTAAACCACTTTTATTTGGCTAGCTTTGTCACTGTTTCCTTGTTTTAGGTCTCCTAGGTTTTTTGTTGACCATGTCTACACACATTTGATTCAAAACTATACTAAAAGGTATGGAACACCTTTAAAAACATTAAAATACTTTTTCACACAAATAAAATTAACTCCATACCAAATTATAATCCTTTTTTATTCTTATAAACACATTTATGTCATAAACCTTAATTGAGGGTTTGTTTGTCTCAATCCCAACCCGAGGACGCACTAAAATAAACTATGAACATTATATGAGGTTTCAAGGACCCAAATTTGTTTTTTATAGTCTATCAAAACCCTCAACACATTTTTAAATCCTTCTATTTACCAAGCCAATCCACTATTATGCATTTCATAACGGAAACTATGTGACTATCAACACTAAGTTACCACCTACAAGTATGTGTCAGGTTTTATTAACTCTTCTTATGTTCCTAATCAGTCTAATGGTTAAAAGAAATTTAAATGGAATCAATCAAACTTACCAATATCCTTTATACCCTTTCAATCCAATTTTCTTGATCATTTCTTGTAATGGCCTATGCATATAGTCCCTTAACTCAATCTCTATCCTAGAAAACATGACATATTACATAAAGTTGACTAGGAATCCAAAAGTTCTATATTATCTTGAAATTTCAACTATAAATAAAGTCACATATCCTATGTATACATTATAAACACCATAAAATTTGGATCAAATATTAATTTTACGTAAGAATTAACACATAATCTTTTGGATAATGATCAAACTAGTAGATAGAGGTCTATTTATGTAGTCAACATAATTTTAGACAACATTGATCTATTTATTTCAAACTATAATATAAAACTCATTCAATAAATCCTCTAAGTGCCTATATAATAATCAACAACTTTCCTTTTAATCATCTAACTATAAAGTTATAGTTTACACATTAAATCAATACACATAAAGCATATACTGAAACCTGTATCTTATTCCTCTTATAAAAGGGGTTTATTTCCACTACTCTTTATATCTTCTAGGTTGTTATCCATTAAAACATATAAAAGCTATCAAGCTCATTATTTTTTCAATTAAAACGTATGCATTCATCAACAAATCTCATATAAATTCATTCACATAATCATAGACCTCAAAAATAGGGTCTGTGAATTTTCATTTAGTATCAAAGTTTACAAAACTTCTTTTCTTTCTTCATGCAAACTTTTCAATACATCCTCCATTCATCTTCCTCAAATGGATCAATAATATACATCTAAAACTAACTCTAAGACTCCTAATCAAATGACTCATAAATATAACTATAATAAGTTAAGGGCCTCTCATAATGATAAAACACTTAGACACACTTATACATCTTTCCACCTCCATAGAATACATCAAATCCCTTATACAAGGATCAACCATGTTTGAATTTTTAAATAGTGTTTTTGGTGGGAAATTCCAATATTTAAATTTTATTCACCATTAGACACTCTAGACTCCACAAATAGACTGATCGTGACCTCTAATAACTATAAGACACTTATAGACCAACCTAAGAACAAAAATGGATCAAACTTGGGGTCATCATGTGATGCCCCTGTATCAATAGTATGTAACTTTTTTAATAATATTTATATTGTAACAAGTTCAGCTATAGGGAAGCTATGAGCATAGAAAGAACCATAGTTAGACCTTGGAGGGATCCAAGGCATTTGAGGGATCTCCATCTATGAGCAGGGCATCCTAGGGAGAGCATTCTTCGAGGAAGGAAAAGAGAGGGAGAATATTTTATGAGTAGGATGTCTTATATTATGTACTTGTTTATATGTCTATATGGCAATGTACATGTTTTTAACATTGTATGTGTATAATGCATTCACCTAACATTATATTATGTTCTTAGATGATATAATTTATTGTATGCCTATATGTAAATGTATGTTTTATTGGGTATACTTATATGGCATTCATTTGGCAATCTATTATGTTCTTATTTTTATATGCCTTTATGGATTTTATGGATTCACATATATGTTTATAGTTAATGGTGATAATCTTTCTCGTACAATTTGGCTGACATTATTATTGCAAAACTAAATTTGATGGTTGTATGGCCATGTTTAGATATGCTTATCTTTAATATTTCCTTTGTGTAATTTATTAATGATAGCTTACAATCTTTCAATATGTGTTGCAATTAAAACTATATGGAAGAAAATAATATAATGTTTTTAGAGATACAATCATATATTATTTTGAAGTACCTTTCGTGATTAATATACACCATTTATCACTATTCTAATGTGGATAACCTTGATACACTGGTTTAATATCATTTTCAACTTGATATTCATGTTTTGGAAATTCATTAAATTTATAGACCTATTATATTTCTATTATAAGTACTTGATTGAAAGAAACTATCAAATACTCATCTCTTTCATGATTTATTTAAATGTCCTTATAAATTTTACTTGTGCATGTATGATGAAGTGGTTATGTTCTACCTCATCATTTGGGATGTTCTTTCCTTGGAGATGTTTTGCATTCTTGCTTAGAGACTCTTCTTTGGCCCTTTGAAATACTGCAAGATTGTAACTATCATATCTCATGAGCCCTTTGAATATTTTGGTGGTTATAGCTCTTTTTTAATTTTCCCTCTCCACTACACTCAACTTGGCCATTCCATGTTTATCTGTCACTTGAGACAACTATTTATTCACCATTTAATAAATCTCCATGCTCATCTTCGCTTGGTTGCATTTAAAGTTTAAAATCTTGATCCTTTATGTTAGATTCAAAAATGTCATTCTGATTCAAAATCACCTCAATGATTGCATTTAATGGTTTATTATCATGAAATATATTTGTGATGGAAGTAGACCCCTTAAGTTCTCGTGTTTAATGTCTTCTAGGTCTTTCCTCAAGACTTTATGTCCTTCTTGATCCTGAAACACTATTAATACCTTATAAAATTAATTTTAAACGAGATATTTATATGAAATTGATGTAAACAAACTTAAAAAAAAAATCTTCTTACCTTGTACTAATATCCTTTTCTTTTTAAGGTCTCTAATTAGGTCTATGTTTTCTTAAATTTGTCTACTCAAGAATAATGATATTATATATGACTATACTCAGGGTTATTATATCATTTATCAATATAACTCATTCATTCACATACCTTTCTTATTCAAGTCTGCCTCACCTTGTCTTCTTATTTCTAATAGCAATGAATGATCTCAGTACATAGTTCACTAAGCTTATAATATGTTTGTTTCACTTTCAAACTAACAAATCTAATATCTCATGATCTCACTACACACACAATAGGGATCTTATAATAATTTTGAGTTTAATTCCATTAACCAAAACCCTTCACATCTTAATTACCCCTTATACTTAACCCAAACATGGAAAATTGGGTTTTACTAGCCTTTTAGTAGGTCTATCATGTTCTTAAGAGGATAGATCATTCAAGTTCCAACTTAAATGATATTAAGTATGACTTAAACATTCATGAAAATATTATATGTGTCTAAAATTTGATTCAACAACTTTATATAACTTTGATATGCAAGCAAGAAAGGACTATTTAAAATAATTTGGACTTGTACCCACTAAACTAGAGTGGAGAAAATTTTCTCAAAAATAATTTTCTTATCTTCCAAATAAAATAGAAATTTTCAAACCATTTGGGCATAGATCATTTTAAATGAATTAGATTATTTTGAATAATTTGGACTTATACAGATACTAAAGTGGAGTGGAGAAAATTTTCTCCAAAAATAATTTTCTTATTTTCCAAATAAATTGAATTGTTTCAAACCATTTGGGCATAGATCATTTCCAATGAATTGGACAATTTTGAATAATTTGGACTTATACCCACTAAAGTGGATTGAAAAAAAATTTATTCAAAATGGTTTTTCTATATTTTGAATAAATTGGACTGAGTATGAAAAATATTATGAAATTATTATTAGCCAAATTAAATTAATATGGAATTATTAATATTTTAAAATTTTAAAAACTATCATAGATAAATTAGACTTTATCAACAATTGATTGGACTTATTATTAATAAATTGCATCTATCTAATGTATTTGTAATAAGTTGAAATTATTGGCAACCAAAGCATTCTTTTTGAATAATTTAAAATAATATGGACTTATTAGTAGTTCAAATTTTGAAAAATTATCAGAACTAAATTGGACTTTATCAAGAATTAGTTGGATTTATTATAAATAAACAAAATCTGTCTAATGTATTTGTATCAATTCCAAATCATTTCCAACTAAGGATTTTTCTTCCTCTCATAAACCGTAATTATATGCTTTCCCTTATCCTTACTAGTTTATATGTATAGTTGCATGTCATAAATAGATAGAAGTGAAGGACCTATTTATAGAAATTTTAATAAATAACTGGGAACTCAATGGATAATAAAGGAAGGATAAATGCATGAAAATCATTTGTGTTAATAGAAAATAATTGAGAATAATAATTTTAATGGATATTTAGAAGCCATCAAATTATTTTAAAAAAATTATTAAATTCAAGTAAACATAAATGGAATTTTATGATATCTAGAATATTGTTTTTTAAAATAATTAGCCATTCATTGCACTGTAAAATATACATTTAGTATTTAATATATTTTTTATATTATTAGTTAACCACATTGAGATTGTAATATAATTTGTATGCAATATAGGACAAGAATATATACCAACAAGATAATCACCTATTACTATATCATGAACTTTAATAACAACACATACAATTATAAATATTGTAAATACTTTTGATCAATATATTCATGACTATGAAATATAATCCATTATAGTTTAGAGAGGATAATTTTTAGTAATATGACTCTGATCTTTTATATATGAATAGGAAAAAATAAATGAATCATTGAAATGAGCATGCAAGCTATGAATCGAGTAAAACATTCTACATGCCAAAAAGTTGCACTAAACTATGAAAAAAAAACATTGATACTTGTCATTCAAAATTTAGGGAAACACCATTTCAAACTTTCAATGTCATAAAAGAAAATAATAGATCACAATCCTTTATCATTAGTTTTCAAAGTACTCAAGTTGATGATGCATTCAAATAGCTTTTGACATTGCCTTTCGAAAAATTAGTGAAAACAAGTGTTTTACCTTTCCATATTTTGTTTGGTCAAGCGTAGATGATATTATTTATAAGAATGGATGGTAAAGAGGTGTATATTGGGTTTGGCTTCTATTTCTTATCCAAACATCCTAAATAAATTATGTTTCTTATACATCTTTATTCTCTACATGAACTTGTATGAACCAAGTTATTTTACAACTTTGTTTTAGATCTTCATTTATTTTTAGTATCTCAATATTGCTTTCAGCTCTAGCAACCCATATTGTGTAGTTCATTCCTATAGAATCATCAG
This sequence comes from Torreya grandis, assembly GCA_037957365.1. NCBI lineage: Eukaryota > Viridiplantae > Streptophyta > Pinopsida > Cupressales > Taxaceae > Torreya > Torreya grandis. The sequence continues at coordinate 51,311 of JARHVA010005306.1, read as the reverse complement.
GTCTAACAAACATCATATCACGTTATGCACATCTTTAACTAGATCAAATGAAAATTTTAGTCTTTTATAGAGTTTTTACAATGCATAATAGGCTAGCCTTGCTCTATGTAGATAAGAAAATATTGACCTTTTGTCAAGCCTACTATTTTTTTACTTCCCTTCATCTTGTAATTATTAAAAAATTGTTTGAAATAAACTACTTATTCAATTAAATATGGCATGAAGTTTCTTGTATTTTCACATGTCATATAAGTGTCCCTAATATCTACCACACTCCATACATCATTCCTCTTTATAGATTCGGATAGGTTTCCAAATGTGTTGTCAATGTCATCATAGGTATGTCCTATAGGAATAAGACTAACCTTGACCTCAAGGAAGATATATTTGTAGATAAGGAGAGATAAATATTGAAACACAAACCTATACAAAAACACATGATTTTGTGTAATTGAAAATATAATAGAATTACATTTAATTCCATATAATGTTATACTTTTTATTTCACATTAATATTAAGTTATAATTTACAATATATTTATTGAGAGATACATATATGAGCATAGAATTTGGTTAAGTTACCGCTACATTATGTAAGTCAATATAAACTGGCCTTCCTAGTATCTCAAAAGTCATACCTTCATTTAAAACAATTATAACATGCCACATGCAATAATTTTTATTAGTCTTCTTAAGTATATCAAACCAAATAATTTTGTATTAATCCTTTGATAGTTATCACATAAGATATAGTGGAAATGAAACTATATACTTAGTATCCATTGGTATCTCCCAAATGATACCTTGGTATTATCCCATGTATATTAAAAAATAAAATATGTTCTTAACACAACACCTTTATTTTTTCTCTAATCTTATCTCTCAAATTATACCTTACTTTTAAAAAAAATCATTATGGTACTGCTACAGCATTTTTTGATAATACATAAGGAACAAATCAAATTATTTTCTTAAGAGACACTTATAAAAAATAATTGAAGTGGGTGTGTTATCAATACATGTTGTTTGAAGATATTAAAGGCATACTAAAAATGTATGGATTGAGAAAAAAATTTATAGAGTAATAGACCATATATGGTACAATTAAAGTTTATTTGATATTTTAAAAGGGGTAACATAAATGTATCACTTGACAGACACATAAGAAAACAAAGGGAAGTGGTTGGGATTGATTTTTAAAAAATAATCATGATCGATAAATTAATTATTATGGGAATGTGAGATGTAATAATAAAAAATTATATATGTATTTGTTTTTAAACATAATTTTGAAATAAAAATGTGAAGAAAATACCTTTTCTTATTATCCCCACAATAGTTGTCTAGTTGAATATATAGCCTAGAAGGAAGTTTCTTGAAGGCAGCAATTGAGTGTACTTTAGCTATGTATTTATTTCATTAAAGTTAGTAATTATTAAACAAAATTCCATCATACAATATATATTTTGAAGATCCAAGTTTATATTGTAAAGTTCCATAAGTATATGGAATTATTTTTTCCATATCCTTGACGTACTTGTTCGTTGAGGTGATAGTAAAGTTAGATCTTCCAAAAACATATGTTTAAAAAAATGTCCATATCCACCTGCACCATGACCATGTGTGATAATCCCTGCCATTAATAACTCTACTATTTTGTTGGTAATTGTATTGCTTTTTGTGACTATACTTGGCACAAATGTTTTTTGGCATTCTACCTTATTACGAATGAAACTAAGGAATTCTTTAGTGAACTGATTAAACATTCATTTATGTGTATAATACATCTGTCTTTAATAAATTATTTTATTTTAGTACATCATGCATTCTTGATTGATGTGCTTTACCTGATCTTTAAATAGGGAACTAGAAATTTTTTTTGAGTCAACAAGATACATGTTTTTCACCTAGAAAAGTCATCAATATTGGCAATGGTCACATCATGAAAATTAGTAATCCACATGATATTTAATGTTAGATAGGATATTGTCTCATATTCCATATATTTTAGCTATGCATTGATGTGTTGCCTCATAAATTTTTGAGTGAAAGATGCTTGAAGATGTTGAACATTTCCTTATGCACCATCTATATCTGCTTGACATGTGAGTATTTGAGAAACATCTAAAAAATCATCCAATAATTATTCCAATAAATCTTTAGCTTCCATTGACTTATTTTGTGTCTTTTTCTGAAACCACCCTGCATGGAATGCAATTCATTTCCCATTTTTGTGAAAATTTTGATTGTCAAAAAAGCTACTTCTCTTCAATCTATATATTTTTTGCCAACCTTCTAAATATATCTTAGTACCTTGAAACTAAATGGTACTTTTGTTTTTATCTTTCTTAAACAAACATGTAGAATGGACATGCAAGACATGTTGCCACCTATCCATTATGGTAGAATCAAACAACTTCATCCTTGATGATTTTAGCATTTGAAATGATAATCCTAACTGAAGACATATTTTGGCACAACATTTCTTAGTATAAATATTTTTAATCCCACTATCTATGCTTGCATCAAATTTTACTTGGTTGAGTGAAGTGATTGGCTAAAATTGTTTTTGGCCCAAGAAGTTATAAGCACAAGTTAATTTTTTTGGATACCTTTGCTCTAGGAATTTCATGCAAGAAATGACATTAGTATCCACTACTTCCAAAGTATTTCCAATTTCTTTCTCCTTTGGGGTCATGTATGGTAAATTGATTTCTCTACTTTCAATGTCCATTATCTTGTTCAAAGGCCATTTAATAGTAGCTAATTCAATTATTTATATGCTAAAAGTTTCACAATGTTATAGAATGTGCCTTATGGAAATTCGCAATTCATTTTATGCCATTGGGACTGAACCAAAAATCTCTCCTAGATGTCCAAATTCAATATAACCATAAGCAATCCTCTCATCATTTTCAAGAGTTATAAATTTGTGTAATAAATGTACTCTTTTTCTAATTAACTCATTTTTAAAACTATGAAATGTGGTTAGATCATAAATACAGCAAGTGAATGAATCCAATTTAGGGTTTTCTTGTTGCAATGGATTTATATACATAAGAACTGAAATTATTTTATCCTTCTTCCATGCAATCCTTTACATAAAAATTGTCTATGATGCATTGCATCATTCTTGTCCTCCATATGGTAAAACTATTAACTACATGCCCCAAAGTATCTATAAAAGCTCTTAGAATTAGAAGTGGTAGATTCGGATCAGAATATTTTATCACATTAACAATTACACATCCAAAAGGTATTTTTTCATTGTGGCACGTCAAACATTGATTTGTGGATTCCTAAGAGTCAGTATCAGCACCTAGAATTTTTTGTATCCCTCCTTCACCAATGACCTTTCCATTATTTATGAGAGAAACATAGTCTCCATGTTTGAAATCCATCCATGTCTATTTTTTTAGCCTAGACATTTTTAAAAGATGTGAAATTCTTAATTAGGTTAATTATAAAATTATTTCAGTGTATACCTATATGTAGGAGATAAAGATTTATTTATACCATAATATATGCATGGTGATTTTTTTAAACATAAAAATATTAAAAAGGTAATGCATACCACAATTTTTTTAATGACACTACTTAAAAAATGGTTCATGGATATATCACATAGGTGATATATATCTCAAATAATGTCTTGAAGGTATTACTAATACCTTTAAAATATCTCTCAGGATATACCTTGAAGGTATTTCCTATAGGATGCCTTGAAGGTATTACAAAGATGTTTTAGTTATCTCCAATCACCCTCAAGGAATCTCCTATAGGATACCTTGAAGGTATTACAAGGACATTCTAGTTATCTCCAATTACCCTTAAGGTATCTCATAGAAGGTACCTTGAAGGTGTTACAATTCAAGGTATTAGAAAGAGGTCCTTAAAATACCTTCAAGTTATCTTCTAGGAGATACCATGAAGTTATTACAAAGACCTATTTATAATACCTTGAGTTGTAACACCTTCAAGTTACCTCCTATGAGATACCTTGAAGATATTATAAGGACCTATGTGTAATACCTTAAACGATAATACTTACAATATATCTCCTAGGTGATATCTAGAAAGTAGTAGAAGGACAACTTTTTTAAACCATCAAGGTATATCCTAGGATATACCTTGAATGTATTAAAAATATCTCATTACTTAAGAGATACGTTGAAGTATTTATTACAAGGACCTATTTCTAATTCCTTAAATTGTAACACCTTCAAGTTAATTCATATGAGACACCTTGAAGGTATTATAAAGACCTATGTGTAATACCTCGAACTGTAATACCTTCAATATATCTCCTAGGTGATACCTTAAAATTAGTATGAGGATAGCTTTTTAAAACCATCAAGGTATATCATAGGAGATACCTTGAATGTATTACAAAGATCTTGATACCTAGGATATATGTTGAAGGCATTACAAGGATATTCGTGGTACTTCAATGTAAGTACTAGGTGTGAAGTGATGATAATCTCACACCTTTCATACACTATCCCAAGATAATTTGAAATATACCCTTGTTTACTTCCTTAGATTTACCATTAAAGAACACTTTAAACTTGAATAGACCTATATTGATGATTGATAATACATTACCCACTTTATTTATGCTTCTATAATCTCTTATACTTTTCTTAAGACTGTTCATTGACCATTCTTAAAGCTTTGTCCATTTTGAGTTTGCATTTCCACCATGTTAGTTCTCCAAGGCCAAGCTATTGAAACTAATAATTAAGGTTACTTATTCATACCATTTATCAAGTTTATATGGCTTGAATATCATTAAATAATTTCATGCATGATTTAAATTATGGTGTTTACATGCCTGATTTGTTCTTAAAGACCATGTTTTAGGGTTTCTCAAGAAGCTCAGAGGATGGGAGCTGCTTTAAAATAATTTATAAACTCTAGGACCCTTTTTAACTTTATAAAAATTTTAATATAATCTTAATAACCTCCTTCAACCTTTCCTAACCTTAAACTTAACTCATGAAACTTGTTACATGTGTTTCAACTGACTATAATGAACTGTGGATGTATAAAAAACAAGGTATTGAGGGAGTTCAATTAGGAAAGATTCAAACTGAGTGCAAATTCAATTAAATATGAAATGAATTTTATTAATTCATATATAAAAAATACAAAATACACTAATTCGAGTGATGTAATACCTTTATTTTAAGGAAACTAGCTCTTCAATACACATGGAACCATGTTCTTGAACTATAGACAGTCATACTTAATTCTAAAAGCCTTATCTTCATGTTTACCAATCAAAATTTATTCAAGAATCATAAAAAAAAAACATTAAATAACATAATCTTACTCATTTAAGAATCCATTGATGCACCATAATATTCTTCATATTTATCTTCACATATACATACATTACAGTCCTATAGACTATTATGACAACACATATGCCTAAAGCCCTTATTCTCTCCTCTATGACACATAGTCCTATTTCTACCTATGTACATCCTCCTTAATTAAATTTTATTAAGTGCATTCAAACTCATCTCTTCATTTTAATGCATCTTAATTTTGTATCGTTATTGAAATAAACCATAAATCTCTCTCTACACCCTTATCTCTAACTAACATGATGCTTCCAATGTGAAATTACCTTCTAGGTGAGACTTGAAATAGGATTTAAATTTAAAATAGATCAATGTACCTCTAACACATGTAATTAGACCTATTAAGACCATTATCAATGATTCAAGTCCTTTACAACTTTTCAATATCCTTACAAGCCTTCATAAGTAGTTCAAATTTTCAAATTCTTCATTTTCAAGGGAAACCCTCATAAGCCTATTAGAGACCTTAAATGGAAAATTTTAAGTCTTTATTGAATCTGAAAACACTACTAAGACCTTATAAGGCTATAAATAAGTATAAATTGGATATTTACCTCATTAAAGTGGAACATATCCTAATGCTCCTGCGTCATGAAGGAGATACCTTGAATGTCCTTATAATACCCTCAATGTGTTTCCTAGGTATGAAGGTCCTTGTAATAAAATCAAGGTATCTCATAGAAGGTATCTCTTTCACAACTAGGAAATACCTTAAAGGTATTACAATGACATTCATCGTATTTCAAGGTATCTCCTTCATTCTTGGGAGATATCTTGAAGTACCATGCATGTCATTGTAGTACCTTCAAAATGTCTCTTGGTTATGAAGTTCATTGTAATACATTCAAGATATCTCCTAGGAGATATCTTTAAGGTAGTAGAAAAGCCTTCATATCTAGGATATACCTTGAAGGTATTACAAAATACTTCATATTACAATGAACTTCGAAGAGAGAACTTGAAGCCATTAAACTAAGCTTTAGGGAGATACCTTAAAGTTCTATGTTAAAACTATTATTACATATTTTGAAGGTATTATAAGGACTTTCATAAGTAAGATATATCTTGAGGGTATTACACTGACCTTCTTATATAGGATTTATTTTGGCGGTATTGGAAAGACTTTCAAGGAGATACCTTGAAATTCCATCTAATACCTTCAAGGTATCTCCTCGAAGGTCCTTGTAATACATACAATGTATCTCATAGGTGATACATTTGAGGTCCTTGAGATACCTTCAAGGCATCTTCTAGGAGATACATTGAAGTTGGGTATTACAAGGACCTCCAAGGATATACCTTGAAGTTCATTATAATACCTTCATACCTTCAATGTCTCTCCTCAAAGGTCCTTGTAATACTTTCAAGGTATCTCGTAGAAGATACCTTAGAGGTCCTTGAAATTCCTTCAAGGCATCTAATAGGAGATACCTTGAAGTTAGTTCCTTGTAATACCTTGGTATTTTTGTCAAATAACTATCATGCATCATCAATCTTACCACACATAACACATGTTCATAAGCCTATACCTTATAAATGTGCATCCTCTATCTAGTATCATCCATAGAAGGCATAGAGGCACATGACTATAAATCTAAGCATCACATCATAGGCAAATGGTTGGGCTAGGAGGGCCAGCCCTATTTTGAATTAGTTTATTTGAAAAGGATTGATATCAATATCCCAAGAATGAAAAATGGTGTTGCAGAGTGACAAGGTTTACCACAAGGTCATGCCTAGACTAAGTAATCTGAAAAAACTAAGACAAAAAATAATGGTGGACCAATGTTTGAGGGTTATGTTGCTCTAGTTCTAGCTATTTTTTAAATTTTATTACTAACAATGGTAGATAGTGTAGTCCATTCCATTCACAGGATTTCATCTAAGAGTCATATAGTTGAATACCTTAATTATTAGTAAATTTAATCGAATAATATTCTTAGGGAAAACATATAAATCTTAAAACTCAGTGAAGTGGTTGGTACAAAGGATAAAATAACTAGAAGAGGGAAAACACAGGCATAAAATCTTATGATATGAGCTTTGACACAAGATTAATGGCTAAAATGGTTCCATATGTCGATAAAATAATAAGGGTGGAAACCTTATTGATGATCCCTCATTTTTTCGAAAGGTGTTTTAAAGGGGAAGTTCATTTTCTTAGAGTCCTTGAGGTTATTATTACTAGTAGGGACACTCTCTTTCCTTAAATATTCTAGACATATTTTACTTTAGCTTCTGGTAAAAGGCTAAACTTCAGTTCATCATATCACCCAAAAATAGATGGTCAAATGAAAAGGACATGTTAATAATGAATGTCATAGACCAAAAAAGAAAATGAGATTATTTTCTCTATTTGGGGGAATTCGTGTGTGTGTGTGTGTGTGTGTGTGTGTGTGTGTGTGTGTGTGTGTGTGTGTGTGTGTGTGTGTGTGTGTGTGTGTGTGTGTGTGTGTGTGTGTGTGTGTGTGTGTGTGTAACACCCTTTGGATCCTATATAGTCATAATTGTATAAATCTCCTTGGATGGGATGCATTGAAAAAAATAGTAACCATAGGTCTAAATATGCTAAAAGAATATGATACTCGAATGGAATTCATTGGATGTAAACATAAGGACATATTTTATAGGAAGACATTATGTGGACTTGAGTAGAAATCCTATAGAGTTTCATGTTTTAGACAATGGTTTTCATCCTCATAAGAGTTCCATAATATTTATAAAGTATTCTAAGTTTGATCTTTTATTTATGGGTTTATTTGATATGCTATAAAAGTTCATCTCTCTCTCTCTCTCTCTCTCTCTCTCTCTCTCTCTCTCTCTCTCTCTCTCTCTCTCTCTCTCTCTCTCTCTCTCTCTCTCTCTCTCTCTCTCTCTCTCTCTCTCTCTCTCTCTCTCTCTCTCTCTCTCACACACACACACACACACACACACACACATGTGCACGTGCACACATAAAGAGATTGATAATGCATGTCATAATGCTGTACATAAAATAATATGTTTCTGACTCAATAATGTTTATAATTGGAAGAATTTTCAGGTGGTAAATGTCAAAAATAATGTTATATGTAGTTTAGATCTCTTCCTATCATAATATTAAACTAAAAAATAAATATACTCAAAGAGGTGTTCTAGTAGGACCTAGAAAGTGAACATAGTGAGATGTGGGAAAATAATAGTCTCTTCCATATAATCTTAATTATTTTAGAAGGCACTAAGACTACTCATTTCTAATGGAGGGGAATGTAAAATCACCATTATGTACCTCCTATAAAAAGTGATAGAAATCAAATATTGTATTAAATGTTGCTTATGGACATACAAATATAGTAATAAAATTTGAGGGAGCATTGTATATGGATATTTTTTATTTGCATTACTTTTTAGAATTTATTACATATGATGTGGTTCTAACTATCCTTGATTTCATATAATGTTT
>JARHVA010005306.1:7500-37500 GCA_037957365.1 Torreya grandis | reverse complement strand
GGGAAACATGAATATGTTTTCGATGATGGCCCCCCTTTTGCTACTAGTATACCATATTATGGTCACATTCTTGTGAGCACTATTAAGGACATAGTTACCCACTACCAGACTGCTACCAGGCACCATGTGACCAGGAGGTTTGGATGGGATTGTGATGGCTTATTTGTTGACTTTGAGATTGACATGAAATTGGGGATTAAGAGTAACGATGAGGTTTTGGATATGGGAATAGATAGGTACAATGACCTAATTGAAGAAATTAGGGCATAGAAAAATGGCATCATTTGCACATTTTTAAATCTACTTCTCAAACCCTATAAAGATGGGAAATGATGTATTGAGATGGTTAGCAACTACAAAATATTATGTCTTCCTCATGTCCAAGGACTAGATATGTTGTTCTTTTCCATGTATCTTATCTTTCTTGATGAAATGAATGGTCTATCTAAACTAGAGTAAAAGGTTGATCTTAATTTTATTGATTATTACCTATCCATGGAATGTGAAGTGGAGGTTGGCTCTTTCCAACTTCCTTACTTCAATATATCTTTCTGTGTTGATGCAACAAAGATATTTAAAAAAATAGGGGTTGGTTTTACCATTTTCTAGACACATAATTTTTAATGAATGGTTGACTCACTAGAGGCTAGCCCTTTCTACATTTCAAGTATTATTCACAAGTCATTTGTGGAGGTTAATGAAAAGGGCACAAAGAAGCAGCTACCTTTGCATTCATTCTCTTGGGGAGTACTATAATGGATACCATTGAGGACTTTAGAGCTAATAATCCTTTCATGTTTTGCATCAAAGACATGAATCCATGACTCTAGAATCTACACTGTATAGGTATTTCTTGTAACCTTATTTTCCCATGTTTATCATGATGAAATTTATAATAGAGTCTTAGTATTAAAAAATCTTCAAACATTCATTTTTTCCTTACAAAGGTGAGAATCCTCTAAACTACGTAGTTATGGCTATGAAGCTTAGTGTTCTTGACTGCTTTTGCTCTAGTTTTTTATTTTTTGATGTCATTTCTAACTACATTATCTATTTTAAAATTAAGGAAGTTTTATACCTACACCATATAATGTCATAGGCATACTCTAAGGGTTGTTTGATGTGAGTAAGGGGTGGTTTTTACATTCAAAATTGAGTTGTGTAGTTTTAATTAGCTAGAATATATAGAGAAGTTAGTTTTGAACTATTTCAAAATAATTGAAGTAAATATAATCTGACTAAAAAATAAATAGATGAATTCTAAAATCATAGCATAGAGTTTAATGTTGATGTACATGGGCATTGAAGGTGTAACATTGGATCCTATTCTAGTTCTCAATTTCATAGGTAGTGTAATGCTTACAATAGGCTACAATCTTGAGTCTATTTGGGTCAAAGTTATAAGTTTCCTACAATACCCTAATGTAAGTGGAGGCATATCTACCGCTAAGGAAGGGATCCTCCACTGGAGTCTCATGGTCTCTTCCCCATCTGGGATCATCAAAGATGTTCACATTGAGACTCTAATATGTGAAAGAAAAATCTCATTATTACTAGATCTATCTTTCAATACAATATCTCTATTCATGCTAATAACCTATGAAAGAATAATCTTATTATTACCTCCAATTTACTACAATATAATACAATATCCTCCCTAGATTATCTCCAACGTACTACTATTTCTATTCATGCTCCTAACATGTGAAAGAAGAATCTCATTATTACCATATCTATCTTTCAATACACACATTAATTATTAAATGACTTCAAACTATATTAACATCAGAAAAAGAATTACAAATCAAACACTAGTAAAAAAATTTGTGTCCAAGTCAAATTCCAATGCAGATGGACTCCTTTTAATAACCAATGTGACTGCAATTGATTGGAATGATCCCACTAAAAATATTAAGGTGGCCAGTCTATGTTGTGCTGATTAATTTTTAAGTATTGAAGCCTATATAATATTCATTCGTTAGATTATATTGAATTTCAATCAAAACAAGAGTAAATTTGTCATACATACACTATAATTGTACTAGAGATTAAGGTGTTTATTACCTGAAGAACAAACAAGTTGACAGATGCAAGGGTTGCAATAGTTAAACATAGGCAACCTTTAATCATATCTAAATATGATTCAAACTATGGATGCTTAATCCTACTACCTCATTCATGCCAATCCCAAATTATAAAACATAATTAACCAAGCATGAGCTGAGGTAGAATCATTAAGATATCTTACACATGATCACTCCTAGACAACACCATATAGATAATTATTATTTCCACTAGAAAGAAAATGATAAATGAACATGATGTGTGCACACCCTACAAGTCTCTTTAAAAGTAGAGAGAGTTGTAAAATAAAGAACCCTGCAAATTTTAGTCATAAATGGACTTTTATTGTTAGATAAGGTGAAACTTGAAGCAAAATGTGGCTATATAAAAATTGATCCTTGATAACAATTATGGAGATATCTTAAAAGTTAGAAGATTAGTAGACATAAAATATTGATTCTAATTATGTTCTTGCCCTTTTCAATGGTCATCAAAACAAGAGTGTTTCATTATTCTATTATGTAATATTTATACTTCTTATCCACCATTGGTTCATATGATATCATAGTCATCAATCAGGCCTATGTCAATCATCAACATGCTCTATAGAAAACCTTCATAAATTTCAAAATGTGGAGTCTAGATCACATTTTTACTAAAGCTAAAAAAACCCATATTAATAATGATGTTTCATGTAAACATACTATTTTAGATCGAGTGGATGTATGAAGAGATCAATTGACAAGGGAATGTCATGGTCAGAATTAGAACAAATTCTACTTGTAATTCTAGGCCCTTCCAAGAATAAGGTGATATGACCATATATGACAAAATAGGTTCATTTTTCATATTCAAATCCCTATCAATTGGGATTTTTCATGTATTGGTTATCTACATATTTTCAACCTTTTATGTTGGATGATGTGTGCTTACTGTGTGGCTCCTTAGTTAAAATTTGGAGTGCTTGGGGTACATGTATGAAGGATAGGTTCATTATATTTCTCTAGTAGAAACTATTCTAGATATTTTAGTTATAGTGAATTTTAAAAATAATATGCATGTTTGTACAAATAGTTTTTGTGTACAAATGTTGACATAAATTATGTCAGGTGATGAAAAATCCCATCTTACCGTCGAATGGCTTCCCTTCTCTATTGTGGAAATAAGAAAAGCCTAGAGTAGACCTAAAAACACTTCCATGAAATGGCTAATAAATAGACTTTAAACATGGTAATAGGTAATAGATAAACTAGCACAAAAAATATTTTCTAAACTACAAAAGATAAAATCTTACACCTAAGGGAAATATTATATGCAACTTACCAATTATTTTCAACTTCATAAGTTGATACAATAATCTATTAACTTATATGACCCTTTCATAAAAATTTCATGAAAAAAACAAGGATTCTAAAAAGAGATTTCCTTACACACAAAACAAATCTCAATAAAGATTGTCTTAGCTAACAAATATCAAGTTGATTGAAAAAATTAATTAATAATTTTTACCATTCAATAATGCTTTTCATAATAGAAATGAATTTAACAACAATGAAACCCTGAAATGAAATGTGTATTGTCTCTAGTCCATATCTTACATATAAGCATGAAAAATAATAATCTCTCTTAGTCCAAAACTAGATCCCATATCTTTTACAAGATTGACTGAAGCATCTAAAAACATGAAATACCCAGAGATGGAAATACAACACTGTTAAATATTTTAATTCTAAAAAACTAAAGGACTTCAAATATATCAAACAATATACATAAAATCCTAACCTAAGGAGCACTTCCAAACAGATCATCTGGGATAGACATGCACATAAAAACCAAGTGAACATCCTCTATCTTGACTTTGGCCATTTCAAGGGATTTTTTAGAAGACTATACAAAAATCTTGATTAGGGTTATATCACCTATAAAGCATAGGCTTATGTCAGAATTGATCCTACAAAATTTTTATAGTTAACTTTGAGTAACACAAGAATTCAATTCTAATAATTCAATATATATCAAACTAATTTTTTACATTTTGGATTTAATAGAAGAAAATATGATAGATTGATTCCATGTTTTAACTAAATATGTAATCAAATTAATCATGATAATTTGCCTAGAAGAATGAGGTGTTTAAAGATTCCTATATGAATAGAGATCCATTCATTTGAAGTATCAACTAGTTTTGAAAGATAATCATTTGAAACAAGTAATTTTGGCATTTTTGAACCAAAACCTATTAATTTGGAACCCCTCCCAACAACTCTAAAAATGTCCCAATGAAAATGTAAGAGCTATGAGATATTTTGATTAGTAAAAAACACATCTAGAAAGATTTATGCGATGCTAACTAGTAAAACCAACTTATCAAAATCTTCTCTTTTATTTTGTTACCCATCTTCTGAGACCTCAAAAACAAGCAAGGATTAAAATCTAGTGTTGATCAAGTTCACATCATTAGTAAAATTTCCTTTTATAAAAATGAAAGTGTAAATGTACTTTTAAAAAAGGGATTACTTTTACGAGTGAACCATTTATTCCATGAATACTATTATTGACTAAAAGTGACAAGCGGTATATCTATTATGTACATGATTCACTGAATCTAGTTTTACCCTGATTGATGTAAAACATTCATGTGGTAGAATTGAACAAAAGATACAACCTTTTTAAACTCTTTCTTATTGAATTAAAAATGATCAAAAGTTTCTAGCATGCTCAACCATGAAAAATCACATTGACCGCTCATTCAAAATACTAATTATCCCTTAGATGAGTTCTCACAATTTCCAAACATCACATAATAGTCTATTGTACTATTTAAAAGATAGAAAATAAACATATCAACGTCCAAGAGTCACCAAAGAATGTAAATAGGACACAAAAGTATACTGAGTTCTACTAACTAATAAATATTACCAAAAGGAACACCAAATACTAGAAATGATTATATTAGAAAAAAAATTAGCAAACCATAGTCATCTACATGAATTCACCACAACTAGAGAATCTAAAATTTTATGTTTCAACACAATTATTTAAAGTTGGAAACTAAGTTAAGAATAATTTGGATAAGGTGCACCAAATGGTAGATAATATGTAGTAACTTTACATTTGATTTAATGTTCTATTCAAAAATTAGGTAAAACATACGAAAGTAAGTTTGGTGTAGAATCTATAATTCCTAGCACTACTAGTGAGTTTTAACCACACATAGGACACTCCCTTAGTAGATATCCCCTTAAATAGCATATCTATGTATACTTCATTACTATCACTTGTAACTTATTTACAATTAGTTTGATGACAAGTGGTACATAGATGGGGCTAGTGAAAATAGATACAAGCTTTGATAAAGGGAGAGGTTTGCCAAAGTTCAAACAAATAGATAGGATGTGAAAAAGGTTCAGGTCTATATAATGTACAAAATTATGCATGGTTACAGGAATAAAATATGAAAAATGATATAAAAGAGACATTTCAATCCCAATATTCATAGTGATTCTAAATCTAATACATATGTAATCAAAATATGTAATTATATTTAGTAATTTTGTCAAACAGTTATCATGCTTTGTCCTAAAGTTATTTATGGCCACATGGGAGTTCTGTGCACCAGTATTTCTTTGAATTATTCTATCAAAATTTTGATCCCTTCATGAGACGTGGTCTCATGAATTATAGAAGGCATCCTGGGTGAAAATTTCAATGAGTCATTTTATCATGCAACTTGTGAGCTAGGTGTACGCTGTAAGCATAAAATATAATTCATATTTTTGAAATCAAATGCAATAGACAGGTGTAAATGCAAAAACATTTGTGAGCAGCCTTTAACTGATGTGAATAGGATTTTATATATGTTTTAAAAATGAAGGCAAATTCTTGAAGACATTTTGTCAAATGATTCACATTAATTCCCTTTCAACTGTAGAAAACATTAAAACTCTCACTTTCCATTTAGAGGGATGTGGTTTTAGTGGAATCAAGCTAGCCAAGATGTTATCCACATTTCAGAGGCTTCTAGGAATATCTTCATTAAATCTCCATAAATTATCAGATTTTATTAAAAAATTACAAACATGTTTTTCAAATCATGGCATTTATCATATGGAAATAGGGGAGCACAAAATGCAAACTTAGTGAAATATTTTAAGGTTTTCCCACAAATCCTTACCTTATATAAGGAAAAGGTTCAACAAAACATAGAATTTATGGTTAAAATCAACCTCTCATTTTGGATGTTCATTAGTGTTTTTGTGATGATGATGCCTTGTCCCTACTAATATTTCATGATATGATTACATGGGGCCTGATATCAGGACCAATCTAAAGAGATAAGAGTCTAAGAGATGACTTAATCACTAATCTCACACAAAAAATGACATATATATATATATATATATATATATATAGAGAGAGAGAGAGAGAGAGATTCATTCTTGAAACTTTCCCATACTACATAAGGTTTTATTACAAGTTCCCAAGGTTCCCAATAGTTCTCTTAGAGTGTCTACAGGTATCTTAGCTTGTCCTTTAGTATCTCAGTGACCCAAAAAACTTTCAAGGATCAATGAAAAATGGAAAATCACCTAAAACTTAGTGTATTTGTCCATTTTTGGGAGATTCAATTATGGTAGTGTATGGGTGAATAAGTGGTAGACACATGGCATGTCAAGGCCTATCAAATAATATTTATAATTAGAATTTTTAAAGTTTAAAGAGTGTACAATAGTGTCATAGGATGACCGAATCATGAGGATACATATGGCATGATGTTAGGCTTGCTAGTTGCATAGTCCTAGACATATTAGATGTGTCAGTCCTAACATCAGATCTCCAAGTCCCTTGAGATACCCTTGAGGGTGATAAAAGGACCTCAAAGGTATCTCCTAGGAGATACCTCAAAGGTATTTGTAATACCTTCAATGTCATTATATGTTTTTGAAGCATGTTTTGGTTCCATGTATGTCCTAAGATACCTTGAAGGGCCTTACAGTATCTTTAAGGTATCACCTAAGAGATACCTTCAAGGTCATAAGAGATAATTTGAAGGTATTATAAGTCCCTTCAAGGTATCTTAAGGTATCTCCTAGGAGATACCTTGAAGGGCCTTTTAATACCTTCAAGACATGTTTTACAGGCATGTTTTGGTTCATTGTATGTTCTAAGATACCTTGAATGGCCTTGTAGTACCTTCAAGGTATTTTTTAATACCTTGAAGGTACTACAAGGCCATTCAAGGTATCTTAGGACATATAATGAACCAAAAAATACCTTGAAGGTACTACAAGGCCATTCAAGGTATCTTAAGACATACAATGAACCAAAACATGTGTGTAAAACATGTCTTGAACGTATTACAAGGCCCTTCAAGGTATCTCCTAGGAGACACCTTAAGATACCTTGAAGAGACTTATAATACCTTAAAAAGGTATCTCTTATGACATTCAAGCTACTACAAGGCCCTTCAAGGTATCTTAGTACATACATTAAATAAAACATGCCTTATAAACATGTCTTGAAGGTATTACAAGGCCCTTCAAGGTATCTCCTAGGAGACACATTAAGATAGATTTAAGGGACTTGTAATACCTCTAAGGTATCTCCTAGGACCTTGAAGTTAGATCTTAGGAGATACTTTAAAGGTACTACAATGCCCTTCAAGCTATCTTAGAATATACATTAAGCCAAAACATGTCTCTCAATGAGAAATACCTTGAAGGTACTATAAGGCCCTTCAAGGTATCTTAGGACATACAATGAACCAAAACATGCATGTAAAACATGTCTTGAAGGTATTACAAGGCCCTTACAGGTATCTCCTAGGAGACACCTTAAGATACATTGAGGGGTCTTGTAATACCTTCAAGGTATCTCCTATGAGCTTGAAGGTATCTGTTAGGAGATACCTTGAAGGTACTTCAAGGCCCTTCAAGGTATCTTAGGACACACATTGAACCAAAACATGCCTCTAAAACATGTCTTGAAGGTATTATAATTCCCTTCAAGGTATCTCCTAGGAGACACCTTAAGACACCTTCAAGTTAATACAAGGCCCTTCACGGTATCTTAGGACATACATTGAACCAAAACATGCCTCTAAAACATTTTTTGAAGATATTACAAGTCCCTTCATGATATCTTAAGGTGTATCCTAGGAGACACCTTCAATGGCCTTGTAGTACCTTCAAGGTGTCTCCTAGGAAATACATTGAAGGTACTACAAGGCCCTTCAAAGTATCACCTAAGATGTGACTCTCATGGTATCTTTCAAGACATACATTGACCCATAAATTTATACCCATCAAATAGTAAATAGTAATACCTTCATGGAATCTATGAATAGATATATCTTCCCTAAAATTACACATTTTAAAAACCACCCTCTTAAATCAAATTCAAATGGTTTAAAATCCAACATATTATATCCAAATTTTATAAACAAAGAAAGAGATACATAAAAGTAACATGCAAGTGATACCATAAATGTATCATTAAAGATATTACAATTACCTTCATAATGTTTTAGTAGAGAGATACCTCTCATGTGAACTCTCAAAAGATAAGTTGGTCCTCAAAACTATCACCATAAACATGTAAACAATACTACCCTCAAGCTATATCCTATAAATCTCTTGAATCTTAATCAAATTATTCTCAAAACTTATCCCTTATATCAATTTGACATGATTTCAAACATTGCATTTTACATCCAAATTTTATAAGATGGGAGATTTCTACAAAGTATCTTCAAAGAGATACCTTGAGAGGAATCACCTAGGAGAACCATCTCAAGATATGACCCAAGTCACTCAAAAGAAACCTCTTAAAGTGAAATGTAAGTCACCTAAGATATACTTGGAAAACTATTTTTCAAAAAATACTTTGACCATCAAATTTATCACTATAAAAAATTGAATAGTACTACATTCAAGGTAGATCCTACATGTTAATAGTTTAATATAAATCATAATATTTCCAAACCATCCACCCATATCAATTTGACATGAATTTGAATGCAACATATTTTACTCAAATTTAATAAAATAAGATACCTCTCAAGGTAACTATCAAGATATATTGTGTCCCTTATATCTAACACCATCAACACATAAATAGTATCACTTTCAAGGTATATACTAGATGATATCACTTGCATCAAAATGATATGTTTTAAAAACCTAGACCTTATACCATATTGACATAATTTAAAATCTAATATATAGTATCTAGTTTTTTTAAAATGTAAGATAACTCTCATGTACCTTGGCACTCAAATTCAACACCATCAAGAAAATAGTACTAAATACCTTCAAGGTACTTTCTGAGTGATACATCTACCATAAAAATTATATGTTTTGAAAACCTTCCCCTTAAATCAAATTGATTTCAAAACTAATATATACTATCAAAATTTTATAAAATGTGATCTCAAAGAATCTCTCAAGAGATAGTTTGCACAATCACCAATAAGTAAATAGGAATATTTTAGGGTATCTCCTTGAAAATACATCTTTCATTTAAATTAATTATTTTCAAAATCCACATCTTATACTAGAAGGAAATAAATTAAATTAACATTTACACATTTCTCATTGAATTATATGACTTGAAGGTCTCTTTAGGGTCATACTTCTTGCATATAAAATTATATGATTTCAAAGCTAACAAATTATATCAATATTTTATTAAATAATATATATATTTCAATATATTGACCTAGAGATATGAGAAGTATTTCTTATTATAAACCTATCAAGGTTCTCTCAAGATACACCTTGGCTACCAAATTTATCACCATCAATAAGTAAACATTATGTTTTCCTTAAAAAATATGTGTATATGTTATTTAAACTTATGAAACTTATGTTATATGGTATAATATTTTTTAAATTTCTGACATTATTTCAACATCTTCCTACAAAATTTAGTATGGCATACCACTCAAGATAAACTTAGTGTTATGTGTAGATTTAAACATCAATTATTTGTCTCCAATTAAAAATATTTAACAATGTTATTGTAATTTACTTTGAAATATCTCAAGACACAAATTTGATGCCAAACTAACAATGAAGGTAATTAAAATTACATTAAACCAATTTTGAATTAGTGGTTTGACAATAATAAAACCATTTTGGCACATTTAATGCCAAAAGAGTCCCATTCTTAAGCTACCTACTATACAGTCTCCCTAAGACCTTATTATCTAGTATTTGTTGTTAGAACTAAATTACCCTGAAGCCTTGCTAAGTTTGATAGTAGGAGTAAAGATCATTGGCACACATTTCTTAACTACATTGATGGATTTACAATTAATATTTCATTCAAGAAGAACCATTAAATATGGATTCACTTAGGTCTTTAGATGTTGAGGTTGAGCTTAGTACAACCAAATTGGTTATGAGAATTTATGTAATCAAATTTAGTGATGCAAGAAAATGTAAGTAAAAATTTATTTTCCTACAGTCAAAGAGTGACAAATATAGGGTAAATCAGAAGCTAAAACACCAATAATCAATTAGGGTTTAGTGAAGATGTTAAATAAGAGAAAGATCTATCTATATCAATATTGGAACTTGTAAACCAAAAAAACCCACACTATGAAGTAGTTTTAAGCACATTTAAATCTCATCCTTTCAAACAACAATTTTTATGTATAAAATATTTCCACAATTAAGAAATTTCTTCAAGAAAATACCAGAGTCTACCTCTAAGTTCAATAACCTCGAAGCCTAATCATTAAGTTTGGTAACCTCAAAACCCAATCCATTCATAAAAACCCTTCTTAGTGTGAGTGATAATACTCATTTTGTAAATGGAATAATTTTTCATAATAAATTTGTTATACAAAAAAGAAGACTTCTTAGGAAACAACCCAATTTGTCGGTTGAGATGTAAAATTGTTTATAAGAAGAGCTAATAGAGTAAGGGTCTTCGCACATAAAAATCATAATTATGAGCTTACAGTAAGTGCGTGTTGTTGTCATATTTCATATAATATATTAATTGGATGTTATGATCTTATTTTTCACATTCACATTGTTGTGATTTATTTTAAAAATAAAACTACTAAAATAGATATAAGAAAACAATATGAAGATGGTCCTAATCAATAAAAATTTCATACCCTCCTCCCTACATTAGCATAAAATGATGTTTGTCATATGAATCATATTATTAAAACTTTAGATTCTAGAAATAATAACACAATCTTAATTTAACATTAATGAGAGATACTGATCATGGATTAGGATTGAGTACCATCTGATAAAAATCAGGTAGGATTGTAATTCTAGGATGCAGTGCATCTAAACTAGTGTTCTGTTAATGCATTACAAATTCAAAATTCATAATGTGAAGTTTTAACAACATTTGTCGATACTTAAAAGTTTCAAGCTCAAATCATTTATGCAATTACTGATTTCAAAAATAAAATCTAAATTTTCCAAAGTATTGATATATTTTGGTAGTCATTGGATCTCATGCTCAAGGGGAGACTTGACATCTATTTGAATAAAGCATCATAATATTCTATTCTCATTGCATGTTAGTTGACAAAATTATATTCTTATGATATTTTACGAAGCTTGATTAGTGTTACCTTCTTATTGGTAATAACATCCCTGTCCATAGTATCTCATTGTTTTACTTACTCCATTCTGAATTGAATGTTTGTGACATATGTTGTGAGTTATGTAAAATAAAATTCTTTTATTGTAACCTTTCTATATTATATTTAAATCCTTGGTTCTAAATTGAGATGAAGACCATTTAGATAACATTAGACACTCCTTACAAAATATCAACTTATGCATTCTTTTATTGATTAATATTATGTTTGTTCAAACCTAGTGTTGAGTTTAATGATTGTCATTTAATATAACATTGGATCATATGTCATAATTTTAAGATGGAATTGTGATCAATCAGTCTGAAAACACTTTTTATAGCCTATTAATGGTTATTACTTGAATTCATTCTTCTTTGGTTAAAAATGAAAGTTTGGTGATTGATGTTGGTACCATTATTTAATATTTGAGAAGTTGAAGTTTGATCCATTCTTAAAAACATTCAGATGAATCAAGAATAAGTATTCAGTGAGTTCATTTGATTGAAGTTTATACAAGACTATGATATGTATTAATCTAGGCTGACTTAGTTTGATTAAATGTTGAATGTACTTGAGTTTTGATTTCTAGTTAGTAAAAATGCTAAGTTAAAGGTCATCACAATCTTAAATACCTCAAATATTTACAACATTTAGTAAACCTTTATTATGACATAATAAAAAATTACTTATGTTATGCATACCCAAATTACTATATATGTATTATTGTGTTTGTCTTTGAGATAACTCTAGAAATAATATTTTGTATTGAATGAACTTTACAAGAATGTGGAAATATTCATACCCTATTAAAAATCTTCATATCTATTATTTCCTAGGGATTTCAACTAAAAATTGAGCATGCATTAACATTTAATTGGCACTTATAATTTTTGGTTAAAAAATATATAGTTGGTTTCATTATTCTATAAATTATGTATTTATGATATCAAAATTATTGTGATCATGTGCATCTAACTTGTACTCAGACTCTTTGTTTGGCTCTTTCAAAAATTAATAGAGAATTTTTTAAAGGGGATTTCTTATGTTTTAATGCTAAATGAGAACTATCATATTAAATAATTTTTTTCAATTGAAGCCTAAAACATATCTTATTGACTTGAAATTATATTTAAGTGACAAATTATATAACAATATTATTATGGAAAGAAGTGGGTCCATTGTGTTATAAAATACCCATTTATTAATTTTATCTTAATTTATTTTAGTTTTCTTGCTTATAATTCCATTTTTTCATAATTTTATGTCACATTATCTCAAAATACAACTTATAAAATATATTTACAATCTATTCAGAAATATTATTTGAATTATTTTTACTAGCCTTCATAAATAGTTTCAGGTACTGCCTCATGGCACACACAAGAAATATGTTGCTTAAAATAGCAATGGAATTACCTCTAATTTTTTAATTTATGTTCTTGTTTCATTTAGATACAAAAATCTTATCTAAGTTATCTAAAATTGATATAATCTAGAAAGATAAAAGTACATTATATTACATTTTAAATATAATTATGTTGTCCACATCTCATCAACAATGATGATTTGTATTTTTTCTAACAAACCTTATCAAGAACTTGAATTTCATGTTACCTAGTGGATATTTATTTAAAATTAATGATTCAACTAACATGTAAAACCTTTTTTTTAAATATTTCTATCAAATTAGATGGTAATCATTAATCAAATTATTATGTCAATTTTGTAGCATTTTTATAACTATCTCTATAATTCTATAGGCCTAACCTTCACAATTTCATCTTATCCATCTATAATAAATCTCATAGTCTATGTCAAACATTTATTTATCTTATTAAGACATACTAAAACAATTTCATATTGAAATGAATAACCCCATTATTTCTAATTTACTAATCATTCACAAGGAGAAAGTCTTAGCCAAGTTTGAAGCCCTTCAAGAGCTAATAAAAAATTCCAATTACCAAGTATTGACAGATAGATTATAGGTTATATACATTCATTGAGCACTATTACACACATTCACCTAATGGAAAGAACTTAATGTTATTTGAATTATATCAATTTAAGTAAACCTATGGTTTCAAGTAAAGGAGAATTTTTTTGGTGAGTTGTGCATATAATAAGACCTTGGGGTCACTCATAGACTTTAAAATAAAAATACATGCACATGACTATTTTAAAACATGATAAAAAATCCATAGAGAAAGAAACATTAGACTAATAACATAAGATTTTATGTTATTTACCTAAGTTTAATGATATTATTTGGGCACACACATAGATCTAGATCTTGATCCAAGTGATCCATAGTTAGGTTTGTCATCCTTCCTGTCACCTACATGCAATGTCATTCATAGAGTAGTTAACTACTATATATATTATCTTCTTTATTATTTTATATATTTATCAAGTTCAATTGTCAAATCAACTTTAGTCTTTTACATTTTATATTTATGCATATATTTTATACAATATGAAATACACACAATTTTAATCTTACATAGGGTTAACATTAATCTAAAATAGGTTAAAACATATTGGTGAACCTGTATATTGATTGAAAATGGATAAAACATAATTTTCTCTTAATTTTTAATCCTTATTTTTTGGGTTTAAAGTTTCAATAAATAAATATTATTTTTAGACCTGATTTCTAATTTTCCTTTGTGCATAAATTACACATTGCTATAATGAATGAACATTGTTTATATTTTTTGACCTAATTTATGATTTTAATCATTACATTTTTTTTTTCATTTGATATTCAAAATATGTAATAACTATTTAATTCCATGGATCAAATATTTGTACATTATTAAGGCTAAAAAAATAATCAACAATCCTTAGCCTTCTTTAGCTCATATTATCAAAACCTCCAGTCCCAATTCCTTCTTGCTACCACTAAGTACCAAAGGGCATAAATGAGTCATTTTATTCCTCCTTATTGATATTCAAGTTATCTCATTTACTATCCTACCCCATTATTCACCCAAGGCTTATGTTGGGTTCTACAGTCAACTTTGTCAGTACTAAAAGAGGTAAGATGTACCATGCACGTTAGAATGGAGGTAATAAACATGCTACTCCTCATCCCCCTCCACCTCCAACAAGGCCACCTTTTCAAACCAAAGGGTATGATATCATTGGTTAATTAAAAAGTACCCATGCAAAATTTTCTATCCTTGAATTACTAAACATACTAGATATTTACAAGGACATATTATATGAGACATTATGTGAGATAAATTTCCATTATGATAAAAAAACATACATAATTTTATTCGCTCATGAAAACATTAAAGGATACTAAGGATTTTTTTTTTTTGAAATGAAAATTGGCCCACAAAACAAATGATAGAGCAAAACCTACCATTATTCATTCAAACTCAAATTAAAACTAAAGTAGTCATATATGTATTGATCGATGATAGATTAGGAATATAAATCTCCAACAATAATTTTTGATAATAATTAATTTGTAATAAGTCTTAGTAATTCTTGATGAATTCTAATTTATTTTTGATAGTTTTCAACTCTTAATTATTTTTGATCATTTTTAATAATTTTGACTTATTACAAATACATTAAATAGATGTGATTTAATTCTAATAAATCTAACTTAATCTTGATACAATCCAATTTAATCTTGATACAATCCAATTTATTTTTGATAGTTTTTAAAAATTTGGACTATTGATAAGTTTAAATATTTTTGATTTATTACAAATACATTAAATAGATGTGATTTATTTGTAATAAATCCAACATAATCTTGATACCGTCCAACTTATTTCTGATAGTTTTCAAAATTTTGGACTGTCGATAAGTCCAAATTTACAAAATAGTCCTAAAAATATGAATCATAACACTTTAGCCTTATTTAGACCCATTCAAGGTCTGTAAAACACATAGTCTTAAATATCTATCTTTTTCAATAATTTTATGCCATAAAACCACTTGAAATAATGAAAAAAGTTACTATTTCATCTACATATGAAATTTGAATGGATTTAGAGGGCTATTTTTTAATTTATAATAATTTGTCTTCAAAAACCCTAATTAAGGGTTTACATAGTCTCTGATAGACATGGAAACACATATAAAATGAAAATTTCACATTTCATCACTAGTTTTAAACTCTTTAAGATTTTATTAGACTCATCTCATATTTGACTTTCCATTTTAAGCACTTTTTATGATTGAACAGACCTAAATTGCTCCAAATAATCACTTATTCCTCTTGACTATTATAGGTAGACTATATTTGTAGACCCGATAATAATGATTTGAGGTAAACTCAGGCATTATTAACTTTCAAAAGACTCTTTCACTTATATTAGTGCTCTTCAAGTTCATATGAATCTATAAATTATGTTTTGGACTTAAATAACAAATAAATATGTAAAATAATTACCTTTTATTCTGATTGTATCATAAAATACAAAACATTGATATTTTTAGCTAAAGCAAAAATCATCCAAACATTAAACAAGGTGAATGAGTAATGAGATCATGGAAAAAATACCTCAAAAGAATTTAGGGACAGTAATACATCACTAAATTATATGATTTATTCATTAATATTCAAAATATTCTTACAATCTTCCTAATATAAATGTAACCAGATGTGTGTTTTCATTACTAGTTAAGAGTGTGAAAATATTGACAACAAATGCTATCAAAGTTGAAGCTATAGTTGAATAACTCTATGTTCAATGCTTCATGGATCAATACTAGAAATAATACCACATCTGAGGTGGTGTATAATTTGTAGGAATAGGTTATTATCCTCCCATCATACCTGGTTAAGAGACCCACCACCCATTATGGCCTCAAGAATGTCCTTCCCAAAATAAGAAAAATGTAGGTTTTAAGCTTGACTTTAGGTGTGCATAAAATAGAAATAATAAATCATTGTAGTAAACCAAAATAACCCTCATGTTCATGTCAAATATCTATAATTACACCTTATATCATGTTAACATAACCTTTCATACCAATTTGTGGCATAAGTTGCAGTGATAGGTCCTGGAATGCAATTATATTACAATGAAGAAACAAGTGCTTACCCTCCAACTAGTATTTCCACCTTTGGGACCTCAAGGTGAAAATAAATCACTTTGAGCATGTGTATATAGTCAAATGACACCTTATCCCATGATTGTGACACCAAATCCACCTAGATATGTGTGTTCACTACTATTTCAAGAGCCTAGAAACACTAACAATAAATGTTGTCAAAGTTTAAGCTTTAGTTGGAGAACTCTACCTTTAGTGTTTTGTGGATCAAAACTATAACTACCAACATGTACAAGGTAGTGGATAACATCTAATACTATGTTCTTATCTTCCCATCATGCCCTATCAAGAGATTCACCACCCATTTTGTCTTCAAGAATTCCCTTCCTAAAAAAAATGTAGTTTTTCTAGCCAGAATTTAGGTGTGCATAAAAAAAAACCATAAGTCATTATAACAAACCAAAATATCCTTATCATTTCTATCAAATACCTATAATTTAACCATAGATAACATCTATGAATATTTACAAACCAATTTTTTGTACAAGCTGTAGTGAGGGGTCTTGAAATACAACTTTATTGTAATGAAGAGAGGTGTTTATAATCCAACTACCATTTCCACCTCTAGGACCTCCAAGTGAAAATATATAACTTAGATCACATATAGATAGGAAAATGACACATTATCCCATGACTAATATGCCCAAATTTTGTTGGATGTGTCCTTTCACTACTATTCAAGATCATGGTAACACTGATAATAAATGTTTTCAAAGTTAAGAATTATAGTTGGAAAACTCTACCTCTGGTGCTTCATGACTCAAAACTAGTTATGTCAATATAGTTTTGGTGGTAGATAACATATAGTACTCGGTATTTATCCTCCCACAATAACTAGTAGAAATATGCACCACCCATTTAGACCTCAAGAATGCCTTCCCAAAATAAGAAAAATATAGTTTTTTTATCTTGACTTCAATCACCTATAAAATACAAACCATAAGTCACTAGCATGAGCTGAAAGAACCCTCCCATGCATGTTTAATCCCTGTAATTTCAACCTAGATCACATCAATGTAACCATCTATAAAAATATGTAGCATAAGATACAATGATGGGTCTTAAGTACTATATTAAGCTTCTCTTAGCTTCAAGAATATTCAATTCTTTACTAACAGTGCAAATTACGTGAAGGTGAAAGCTTATTTGGCACCACTAACCTATAAAACAATTATTATTAAGTAATTAAAAATTAAATTTATATATACTACCTATAAAATAAATAAAATTTGGTAAAATTAAATACATATATAATTGACAAGTCAACATACCTTGGAATTTCAATCTAAAGAACCATTAGGATTTTCTCTAATCTTGATAATCAAAGAACAACTTCACGGTCAGACTCATAAAATTTCCATAGATTATTGTTTAATGGACTCTCATTATATTTGACCATTTAGATATTTTCTTCAAGAACCAAATTCTAATAATATAGTATCTTCCTATGTGTTTCAATGTCTTTAAACAACCATCCATTTGAATTTTTCATAGGATATCATCAAATCCAAGCTCCAATGACAACCATAGAATGAATGGAATATTCAATGTTTCCTCCATCTATTACTAGGAAAGTTAATTTTTTATTTTTCTCTACACACTGATATAATTAAAAAATATGTTCCCTCTTCATTTTCCTCATCAGTAATAACTTAAAAAAATTCCTTGTATAAAAAAAAAAAAACTTTTTAATGAAGTTATCAAGATACATAATGGGAATAAATAGTACATAATGATTAATCTTATACCTAGTTACACTATATTAGATGCATGGTCAAATTCATATGACGATGTCATATTTTTAAGTTATAATGATGGTGGAACCTGATATGTGTCAATTAGAATTAGAGGTTTGTAGTTCCATTGATCCACCCACTCTTTTAACTCACACTCATTCCAAATAGTCTATGCATGTATAACAAAAACATGCCAAGTGTCTCATATGAATAGTCCAAAAACTTTCATTTGAGATAAGAAATGAGTGGAACCCACTAGATCGCATTACATTCATACAATCATCATAATTTTCCAAGTGTTATTCTCCATAACAAATAAATATATACAAATAGTACAATTTTATTAAGACCATGCCCATTTTCTCATTATACCATTCATTAATGATTGTCACATCAATAAAAACAACACCATGTTCAAACTTCAACTCCTCTCTTATAATGACTCTTTTTACACATGATCCAACACCATCATGTTCCCCTTTTCCATGGCCATCCTTAGTGAAACTCCAAATATGTGTTACACTAGTGGTAATGTGCATCCTACTCAACTTATAAAAAATATGTGGATTCCTAGATACTGATGTGAAATTATCTAACTAAATGTAATGTTGATTAAAAGTAATGTTCATTTTAGTCAACTATGTAAGAAACATCTCAAAATAACCTTTCATGTACTTAATACAATGTGATGGGTTTATATGACATATAAATGGGACTCCCTTAATATTTTTTAATTTTAGTTTTTACTATCAGGTGCATAAATGAATTTTATATGCATGAATATAGAAACATGTATTGAGTTGTAATACTATGATTGAAATTCCATTTATTGTTTGATTGTGTAATTATCAACAAAGTTGACTACTAAAATAATAGAACCAAGTGGGAATGCATCTTTTATTATGTTGAAATGTTCATCGAAAAATCTATCCTTGTGTGTGCCTTTCATACTTATAAACAATTTCCTCCCTAAATTTAACCATGAATTCTAAAACAGGGATCTATTTTGTAAAAAGTTCACACCTTTTAGATTCTTTTCCATTTTTTGTTAATAAGTCATAAATTTGTATTTTCTCAAACCAATTGATTCCTATAAAATTTCACTTATACTCTCGTCACTGACTTAATTGTTTTAATTTTAGCAATCCACCACAAATACTATAATTTCCATCCAAATTTGTTTTTTTATAAAATAACTATCCATTTGGTCTTTCACAAAAAATGGTTTGAATAAATTTTCTGGCTGATTTGGTAGAACTTCTCTACCACAATCGTAAAAAGTGTTATCATTATGAAAATAAAAAATTATATTGTGAAAAACATCATAGTGCATTGAAAATTCAACATGTTTCCTAAACAAATAAGTGGTGTATGTGTGGTTTATTTTTATATAAAATGATTTTGCCATCTCAAAATATCTTTGACTAATATAAATTTTTGGATATTTTTCAAAAACATAGAGTATAATTATGTTTGGTTTATATCAAGTAAATGTCTTGGATGGGGTTCACAGTTATGAAAATCAACTCTTCTTTTCAATGCATCTCTTGTATTGGGTGAAGATCTTGTATTTTCTTTCCAAAATTGTGCTAGTAAATATTTGAGAGCAATAGTTATAACTTTATCCTTTCTTGGAAGTCTACTTGAGAATGCCCATAGTTCAATGATATTGGCATCGTTAACTCTTTGGTATCTTCCAATTTATTTCATTAATTTTTTTATATTTATGTTGAGTGTTTGTCTAGTTCTTTACATCAATCATTTTTTCTTTGTTTGACCACTTAGTGCACAAGTTGTAATTATACATCAAGGAACATTACAATCTTTTTTGTGTGATTTTTGGCCTAAAATATGATATGTTTCAAGTATATTTTCAACAATTTAATTATTTTCATCATCCACTTGAGATGTTCTTAGTCCTAGGGTGTACATTATAGGTCTCATCTTAATCAATTTCATCAACAAAATAAAAACTTGACATTTTTTTAGTATCAAAATGTAATTTATCAAATAAATTATCACAATTTTTTATATAATCTTATTAAATGGTGGTTAGAGACATTTTTATGCATTGGCTTCAATAAAAATCATAAACTTTAATTATGTGCTTGCCTTTGATACACACAATCCTCAGAGGTATTGTTAATAGTGTAATTTGTTGAGAGGGTGTTTCAAAATTATTATGTTCACTATTAATTTATTTATTGTTAGCTTCATTTTATAATTATGGGATGCCATTTTCTTCATTGTTACTTTCATCATTATGTGTTTCCATGAAATTATATTCATTGATATGGATAAATCATCATGCATAGATTCATCATTAATAAAATAAAAAACTTGATACTTTGAATGTGGACATTCAACAAAAATTTTAATTGTAGGTAAATATCCATCATGGTTAATCAATTAATTATTATATATGACATTTGGCTCATTAGGTATGGTGTTTGTACCTTGTCTCAAGTGAAATTATTACATTCACACCTTTTATTTTTCTCTTAATTCTTCTAATTGCTCTAGTGGTTTTTCCTTTATCTTCTTCCTCTTCTTTGAACAAGTTCTATTTCCCATGACTAGGCAAAGAATAATTTGAAATTCATTTTGATGTTGGGGACCCAAAGAATAATTTTATTCCCATTTATGGTGGGGGATGCAAATAATAATTTGACTCTTCTTGTATTCACTGTGGAAAACATAGAATGATGAGAATAATGTTTATGGGGTTAGAATTCTTGAAATATTAGACAAAAATAATTATTGGATAAAGATTTACTATCTAGAGATAATAAAGTGTACACATTATAGTATAAATCATGCACACTATTTATACTATATGCATATTATAAATAACGTGTACGTGTTATAGTATAATGCATATGTTTATTTATAATATGTGCATACTATCAATAATGTATACATGTTATTGATAATATGCCTATGTGATCATATATCATGTTGTTATGACATATGATTATACTACTTGATGAAAAATTATGTTATATTATTATTATTGGGTTGATTTACACATATCTTACATCCTATACAATTAATTGAACCATAATTTAGGTTCATGGGGCCCATTT
This sequence comes from Torreya grandis, assembly GCA_037957365.1. Classification (NCBI taxonomy): domain Eukaryota; kingdom Viridiplantae; phylum Streptophyta; class Pinopsida; order Cupressales; family Taxaceae; genus Torreya; species Torreya grandis. The sequence goes on along the minus strand of JARHVA010005306.1, from coordinate 15,919 downwards.
TTTCACAAATCACATGTTTAGTTACAATAATTAACTAATTAAATTAAATCATGATTAATTTAGGACTAAATCACATCTCTAATTAAACCAAAATAATATTTTGATCAATTCATGACTATTTTTCTTGCAAACATCTCTTACTCTTATCTAGTTAGGTTGAAGGGGATCAAATTGGCCTGAATTTATTTATTGATTGAATTGGTGAACTTTTAGACTTATTTCATCATGATATTAGGGTTAATTGATCCCCAAATTACTTCCATATAGTCAAAATTAGGTTCACAAGGTTCAATTTCATTTAAATCTCATCAATGATTATAATAATGGACTAATTGGGTAAATAAGTTAAGAAACAAGAGGTAATTTAACCCCTAGAATCACATTGTAGACTTGAAATTAGATCCAAAGGGTTCATATTTGCCCCACTTAAATTCATGTTTACATTTGTAATAAAATCAAGGTCAATTAAACCATATGATGCATCGTAGAAGGATCATTGACCCATAAATTAGGTTCATAGGGCTCAATTTTGCCTGAACCATGTCCCTAATTTCACCTTTTGATTAATTGGATCAATTCATGATAGAATAAAACCTAATTTATCCATATGTCATGTCCTTCTCTTGTAGTTAGGTTTAAGGGGCTTAAGTTGGCCCCAATTTCCTTCATGATTGAATTGGTAGAGTATTTGACTTATTTTGTTATGATATTGGGGTCAATTGACCCCCTGAATTACATCCTATTTAGGCTAAATCAGATTCATGGGCTTTAATTTCATTTAAATTCCATAACTAATTCTAGGAATTGACTAATTAGCTTAATATGTTAGGAACTATGGGTTAATTTAGCCTAAATCACATCCCAGACTTGTAATTATGTTAAATTGGTTTAAATTGGCCCCAATTACCTTCATGTTTCCATTTGTGATAAAATTAGGGTTTAAACTTTAGGATTTTAACAATCAACTAATAGGGTCAAATTAAAGCCAAGATGTTATCTCTAAATCAATATATTATATCATAACAAGGGTAATACATTCTTCTAAAAAATAATTAATAGAGAACACATTTCCCAAATATCATCCTCATGACTACTTTTGAATAAGATAATCATATTAATTCATACCTTGGCAATACTAGTGTATGTTTCCATTCATTCATGCTTATGATCCCTTGCTTATATGTAAAACATTTACAATGTAAATGTTCCATACCAAAATATTTCAATGCAAGAATTGGATAAAATCCAATGATTAGGGTTATAGTATGATTATTTGAACATTACATATTTTATAAAGTATGTAAGAGTTCCATATACCATGGTTTCCTCTTCCTTATATTGTCATAGACCTTTCCAATGCACTATTATTCACCATAACTCAGTATATGATACGTATGGGACTATTCTTCACCATACCAATGCACTATTAGTTTTTGGAATTTTATGTGCCCTTTACCTTCTGAAACATCATTTTGACTAAATTGTCTCCCACATCCCATCCAAGTCCTATTTATTATTCTTGGTCATTTATCACATGTGAGGTGATCCTTCACCATATCCCAATCACTATTATCCATTAGTCATTCATGTGCCCTTCACCTTCCCAAAAATCTTTTTGACTTTAGTCCCATCCCTTCCCATTTACAACCTATTTATTCCTCTTGGTCTTTAATCACATGAATATATTCATCACCATAACCTAATTACTATTAGCCATTTATCTTCCACTTGTCATTCACCTTCCCAAACGAGTCTTTAAATTCCATATACTCCCTTCCATCTACACCCTTTGTATTCCTTTATTAACGTGTACTTGCCCATGCTTGTATTTCTCACATTGAAAAAACCTTAGTTCTATTGAGAAGGAAAAACTTAAAACCAACATTATTTTTAATGTAGACACTCTATTTTGTTATGGATGTATTTATTAGTCATTAAAAATTCTAATGTTCTAGGGTAGTAGTGTGTTTTTCAATCAATAGTCAAAATTAGGATCCTATTAGAGCATTTTTTCTTTATGATTTGGTTGTATCATGTCATCTTACCCCTAATTACCTCTCTCTTTCCTCTCTTATTCCCTCATGTTTCCTTGGATTTATAATATTTTATCCAAAAATGTACATTGTGTGGTTTTTGCTCAAGAAGTGTATCATGTATGATTCTGAGGATGGGCCTTTTTGACACTTGTTTTGTACCTCTGATGTCATGTGATCATGGTTTGTTGGATTTATTAATTTTTTTTGCTAATAGAATCCTAATTTGAATTAAACATGTATATAAATACAATAAATGTATTATCATATAGGACATTGAGGAAATGTACAATGAACGTGTGAAATAAATTAATTCAATAATTTAGTCTAGTGATTCAATATTTTAAGAAAATGTGAATAGTTTATTAGTTAAACAAGTATTAATTTAAACATGAAATATCATATAAAAGTACACTCAATCATCATTGGATTACCTCACTGAAATTATTTATACTTGGTTTATTGCTTGTTACTTAAGAGGATTTGATCCGACATTATGTTAGCTACATAACAGTATTTGAATGCTTGAGATAAATAACTAATTAAATTAACCAAATATTTGTTCATTCATCAAAGCTATGTATCATAATAATCACTTGAATGTTAAAAAAAATTATAAGTGGGTAAGTACCAAACTCATCAAGAATTTCATCACTGGGAACTGATCTTTTAACATGGATATGCTTGTATAACATGTAAATAATCATTCTTTTAATTCCACTTAAATCAATTTTCTTACGGTGAAGCCTCAACATTTCATACTCATATTGAAGAGTAGGGGTAACAAATGAGTGGAAGAGTCAGATATTTTTTTGGATATATTTTTACGATATAAAAAACTATCAATTTTGATCCTAAAATTTATATGGTCTACCCAATTAATATGAGTGCATAAATTAACAAATAAATGATATTATTGTCATTTTTTGTTTTCTATAAGTGGCACTTAGTCTTTGGAAAAACATTGTACTAAAATTCCTCAATAGTATTTGATTATCAACTATTTAATTATGAATCAAATATCCTTTTTATAATAAGTAAATTCATAATATAAATTTATTATATTAAATCTACTAATTATAACATGTTTGTAAGTCTTCTTGTATAGATATAAAATATTAAGAAAATTAATAAATTAAACAAAATTCATAATGAATAAATTTACGTGAAAAAATTGAACTTAGTTCACAATCACTCCGTGATGCTATGATAATGTAACATGTATGTGTTATAAAATGCATACGTATTATCTAATGCATACACATTACTTCTAGTCTGAATTCAATCCCAAGCCTTTTAGCTCAGAAATGACTTAGATTCTTGATCCAAAGGCTTCGACTTGTCAACACACAACTGAATCTAAGAATTTTGATGAAAAACAGAAAAATCAACTTCCATCACCAAATACACTAGGAATTTCATTGAGAAAATTCAAAAGGTTACTTCCACAATGACAAGCACACTCTCCCCTTTCCAAATATATGATTTTTATAGTTTTAAGACTATTTTAAGGTTTCAATCTATGTTGATTTCTAACTATAGCTTTTTTAGGCCACTACATGTCATAAATATACATTCTTATATATGTTTTCATATTTTTTTCATCGATCCTAATACAAAAAATATATGGTTATAAATTAGGCCTAATTCTACATGCATTAAAAAACTACTTTTCATTTTCTTAGGTAGTTAGGGGGGATCTATTTACTTGTAAAATTAATAACAAAAATATATTTAATAGAAAATTATAAAAAAATATATGTTACAAACTATATGATCTTTTATAAATTTTCATCAAATTGTTTTGAACAATATTAAATGATGCTCAAAAAATGAAGGGCCACATGACTGGATATCTACTCTATTTTCCTAAAAAATAGAAGTTTCTATTCAAACTTTAGATGTTTGACATAATTATACTTAACCATTTTTTTTTTTAAATTATTGTTTTAGAAACCAAACTCAAAATTATATAATTCATGTTCTTACACCATCCTAAAAGTTAGAGTGTAAGCATCTCAAATTATCTAGAGAAGTTCAGATTTCTCAATTTTTAAGAAAAACATGTCCATAGGTAGGCCCCTTTTTGTCTCCCAACAATGTGTACTTATCCACATGCTACATGAAATGATTTTATGTGTTTTTATGTATAAAATTGGCACTCATATAATCTAATTACAAGAGCTATAAAACCTATAGATAATGGATAAGATGAAATATATTAGGAAAATACATTATGAAGCAATATATGAAAATAGTCCAAATGGATCACTATAAGATAACCTTGCCCTAAATGCCATACCTTATCTTATATATTAATAACAATTTGAATGAGGGATTATGAAGTATCCATGGGTAATGATATCATTTGAGAATAAATCAAAGGTGCTATGCAAGTATATTGTCTAGGAACAAGCACTAAAATATGATGAAAACCTTGCATTTCCCCCATACTATAGGTGGGCATGACGTGTGTAAAAAAAGGTGCATACATAGGAATAATAGTGGAAATTGTATTTTGAACACATATATGATAATATATATATAGAAAATTCATTTGTATTAATGAATGGATCATGTTCTGGTTCCTTAGATGTGAAAAATTAAGTATTATTTTTTTATTCATCTCTTATTACATATAGTAGTGTATCATGCATATGTGATTATGATTTAAGATATTCAATTAATTCCCTTTCATATATGTCATCAAATATATCATGAAAATAAATAGGTTATTTTACTTTATTATCATCTAAATTATTGACACCTTACATTATTATTACATGATAAAATTTAAAAATTAGGTATGTGTATGCACCAAAATTTGCATGGTGTAACATTTCTTGATAAATCCAATGATGGTGAAGTGATCTCTACCAAAATATACTCAAACCTCGCTCTCTCTATTTTACTAGTATCTTACCCATTCCTCGACCTTTGCAAACCTCAACATTTTCTTTTTTGAGTGCTTTTCCTTTAAAAAATTAATTATTTTTATTTTGTGGCAAAACTGATGTGGTGAAAATGCCAATGGTGGTGTCTAAAACCACTACAAAGGTTACATTTTTCCACTTACATAAGGAACCAATTTCGTCACCTTAATACTATTTTTTTTAAAAATAGCCAAAACATCAATTTTCACATGTTTTTATTGATTTTAGTTACATTTATTTTATATTTTTTTCTTGAGTTCACCTCATTGAATGCCTATTTCACTCTTAGTCTTGTTTTTATCAATCTCCTTGAGCTCTAATTTAACTTTACTAAACTCGCAGTCAATCTTCAATTAATTCCACACCCCCTTCTTCCTCGTTACATGTATTTTAATTTTATGACAAACTAAGATCCATAATTTTCAAGTATGATTGAAGATTAGAATATTGAAAATACATAACCAAACTTCTTGTGTTTTGAAAAATATTTAACTCAATGTACATTCATCTTTTGGCCTTGCATGAGTTTTGGAGAAGAAAATTCAAAGATCTTGTAGCCTATTCTTTTTTTTTCATGAATCAATTCAGCCATGGTCAACTGATTTCTTATTCAAATTTGTGTTCATTTACTTTCATTATTTTTCATACTCATTAGATATTTTCAAAGGTATTCATTGAGAAAATGAGCTAGCTACCTCAATATTAAATACTCATCAATAACTACTTTTTCACCTTTAATTTATTTCAACATTAGTTAGGTTGGATGATCCGTAAACTCCACTGATAAACTCTAAGTGAAATTTTTAAAAGTATGGATTCTAAATTTCTCAACTTATAAGATTTTGGAATGAATTAAATTTGATCCAAATATCATGTTTCAAAACTGAAATAAAGGTGAATTGATATATCACATCAATTTTCCATTGAAATCGTCAGATTTTTCAAATTTTTGATTTTATCCAATTTCTCGTAAATGATAAAATGAGTAATTTTTGTATTATGATTAAAATTAGAATTATAATCTGTGAATTTAACTAAAAATGCAATGCAAAATTGAATTTAAAGATCAAAACACAGAAATTGTTTATGGGGTTTGGAAATTCCTATGTCCCCGGGTTCATATCGAACTAATCCATTAATGTTTCTCAAATTTTCAAATTAAAATATACTTACAATCAATAATAGATCATTTCTCTCTACAAAAAATAGTGTTTCAGACCTTTGAAAGACCTTGGCTGACTCATCACGTCCTTCACCTTCCTGAATCACATGCAGAGGCTTCTCCAAATCAAAATTGGCAACTTTTATAGCTCAAAATGGCATCACTAATTCTCCAAAATTGGAAAATGAATATACTTCATAGAGCGTATCAGAATTATAAACAACTTTTTAGTTTACTTCAAGCTCTGATTTGGCCTCTAAGGGCTCCAAAATGACCAAATACAACAAATTGGTCTATATTTTTCAATACACAGTCTAGAATTTGATAACTTTAAGTAGAAATTCACAAATTTAATAGCACTTAGACCTCCACAGATCAAGTGATAAAATCCTATCTCTTTTGGGTGGCAGGTTAGAGGTTCAAAAATGATGCCCTCTTTTCTAGGCGCACTTTGCATGAAGTTTGAATTTTCCTCCTTTCTAGGCGTGCTTAGACTCTTCCTTGGGTGCTCAGACTTTGTCTTTTGTCCCACATGGCTAGGAATGAATGGCTTGCATGCATTTAAAAATCTTGGCACCTCCTTGGAAAGTGTCAATGTTCCCCTTTTGTGGGAGACTTGGCGCTAAGTGTTCATGCACGTTGGTAAATGTTAGCCTTGTCCTCTTCTCACATGCCACGTGGCATGCATTCGTGACCCATTCTCGAGATTCTACCATGTGGCATAACCATAAGTTTCTATGAACACATATTGACTACCACTTGTCACCACCTGATTGGTCCACTTGGCATGCCTTCATTGCACCATGTCATCTTATGACACCAAATTTTTACTTATCGAACCAAAACTTCAGCAGCCTATAACTTTTACATACGGTGTCCATTTTGCAAACTACAAAAAGAGTCAGAAAGCTCTTGACAAGATCTACAATGTGCCACAGCTGAAACTTAGACTTGAAAACATTATCAGAACTCAATTTCTGATCATTGGAGGATTTACTTGTGTTTTGGTTTTATTTATTTATTAGATTGGTTTTTTAAGTCTTGTATTAGATTAATATTTTCAAAGGAGTCAAAAAACTCCAAAAAAATTAAAATAATTGTCTTCTCTATCATTCTCTTTCATTGAAAAGAATAGTTTCATTTTCCTTAATTAGATTTGCATATCAAAATATCAAATAAGGATAGTAATTGCATTAGATCTAAGATAAATTAGTTGTATCAAAACATAAGTTAAATCCAAATGAAATCATTTCATTTTTATTTTTCTCAATTGCTCACATTCATGACAAACACACTCACACTAAAAGATATAAAATTAATATATGATAAACTTGCATTTTATAGTTAGTTTGCTCATTTACTTGATAAAACAATGTTGTTAAAAATTTAAAAAAAATAAAAATTTATGTTTGTATTCATTTAATCTTAAATCATTTATATTCACACACAATAAACACAAATCTTTTAAACTTGAAATTTAGCTTGGACATGTGGAGTTTTTTTTAAACACATGTCTAAGTTATGTTTGATAAACCCAATCTAGGTTTAAGATAGTATACGTCATTTGCATATTTGAAATATTAATTAGGTATTAATTTTCATTTACTAGAATTTGAAAAGATAAAATAAAAATAACATATATCTAGTCAATGCATGATAAACTTGCATCTTTCAAACTAGGAAAATTAAAAATCAACACTTGCATCATTTTCTCGTTAATTTTTAGTTTTAGCATTACATTGTTGAACAATTTAGAAAGAAAAAAAAAAGACAAAAACCATTCCTTTAATTTTATCTCTTTATTTTATTCATTTCAAGTTGTTTCATTAAAAAATGTAGTGTATTTTCATTCATATTTATAAAAACATTTCCAAAAAACATACAAAAATAATACCTCTTCAAGATAAGCGTGAATGTGAACCATTACTAATAACCTTTCAAAAACATGAATTAACACATCATAAATTCATTCAAGATAAGATATGTTCTTAAATTATTTTAAACCAACCTTTCTCTACCATTGGATGACACTCCCAAAGTTACCTTAACTCCATAGGCTAGGCCTATTCCCAAGAGTACCAACTCCCATACAAGTAGGTACTCTTCATATTGATATTGACTCCAAGATTAGACTTGAAGTATTTCATTCCATCCCACTCCCAAACCTTTTAATCAACTAACTTGAGGCCAAATATGAACAAATTTATCATGAAGAGGTCCTTGTCATAGTGAGACCCCTTCACATTCTAGCCCACCAAGTGAACAACCTTAAGGTATGAGTTTCCCCTTCC
>JARHVA010005306.1:0-2500 GCA_037957365.1 Torreya grandis | reverse complement strand
ATAAAAAGAACTAAAGTGAGAGGAACCAAAACCATCCATTTATGGTTCATGATGTATATTTTAACCATCCTTCATCTCACAACACTTAGTATTAGAATGAATTCTAGGGCCATTTATAAAAACATTGAGCAAAGTTTAAATAATGCTTTTACTAAGGTAAAATACAGTAAAGGTTTGGTCAATAGGGATAAAATTAGAGTCCTAAGGATTAAAATCCCAATGTTTAATATCTATTCCATATATGAATTGGTCATAATTCCTTTATTTGTAGGTAAATATTTTTTTATTAAAATAATCCCTAAGGACCAATACCAAAAATTCATATACATGTTCCTCTAAAATGTTAATAGAAACCCACAAAAACCATCCATAAGTTTTGTTACACCCAAAAATCCCAAATTAAGCATATACCAAGAACTATTTACTATCCACCAACAAATAAATTCATATAATCAACCAAAATATAGCCTCATTCATTATCCATTTATGGCATGCACCCATGAAGCCTAAGCTTCCACTTCTACACCTAGTAACCTCGATGTGTCTCCCCAACTAGGACCCCAAGAGAAAATTATAATGATAGGAATTGTATAAATATAAATATAAAAGGATGAGAATGTCATAAATCACACAAGGGATTACCACTCAATGACTCCCCTTTTCATGAAAATTATAGAGGGCAATATTAGAACTAATCCTAGGCTTGTGGGAAAGTATGTTCTAGTTATAGATCTAACAAAATTATTTTTCCACAAATTTTTTATTATTTTGCTTAAAAATTATCCTTACATATTTTTTAATTTTTTGATGTCATAAAATTAGGGGACATTCCTAGAATCATGCCTCTACCTCAAGCCAAAATTAATCACAATGACTTATACATGTTCCCACTACGGAAAATCTTGAGAGACCACAGTCACTTTATTGGCCTTAGGATTCTTCCCCTAGACATAAATATAGCTATAAGGGGTATCCATATTTATATTTATAAATATATATTTATAACAATTATGTGAAGAGAGTGATAGTTGATGATGGAATAACTATTAAGATAGTCCCATTTTTTTCTCTAGAAACTTGGTTATGGAAAAACTAACTACTCTACCACTAGAAACACCTTATATGGCTACAATAGCCTCATGCCACTTCTACTCATATTTATTGTAACTTTGGGCCCCCAAAATAATGTTAATGAAATTTTATGTGATCAATAAAGATACAAACTATAAATGATCTTAGGAAATGCCAATATCCACATGATGAAGGTGATTCCTTATACATTATTCCAAGGGATTAGATTCCTTCATCTAGGTAGGGTTTTTTCATTACTCAAGGAGACCCCTAAAACCATATGATGCCATTCAAATAAACCTCAACAAGAGACTGGGAATTCATATTTATTATCCACTGCCTAGCAACATTACAGTGAATCCTCCACTTTAAACTAATGATAATGAATCCATAGAAACCATAAATTCTATATTAAATTCAAGTTTTGAAAGACCTAAAATCTCTCTTAATGAGAAACTTGAGGAATAGAGAGTTAAATAAATTAAAAAATTAAGTAGGAAAATTTTATGGCAATGCCAACCATCTCAACAAATTCAATAAATGAAATCATTACAATTATAGAAAAGGATGATCCTATCAAAATTCCATTCAACACATATAGGATCAGAACTTATAGTCCTCACAACCCTCTGAGACTAAAGACTCTGAACTCGACTATTGTAATCTACCATGTTGGCATGGGGGAAGTCTTTGGGTATGAGGACAAGACCTATAATGAAACCTAATGATTAGTCTCCTAAATATAGTCATTTGACACCCCATTATAGGGGGTAAAATTGTAGTTTAGATTTTATATTATATGATGAAACCATTTGCCTTCCACCTACCCTACCAACACTTAAATAAGGAACTCACATTGTGATTTCAGACACTATAGAGATAAACATTGGTTCCAAATGGGATCCAAATATAATTAATATTTTATCTTGTCTCTCCTATTGAGAATTATAATACCATAGAGAACCTCTTACCTATTTCTTTCAAACTTTAACTTTCTCTTTTTTGAATATGACACAAATGACAAACCATATAAATTATGAACAATATTGTGAATACCAAAAAAATGTTCATGAATGTCCAATATGATTAGTATACCCTTTCATGAGACTTGATTGTATAATATATAATAAAAGGGTAAAATCTTAGAATTTTAGGCCTAATTGGTTGGGTCAATATTTGGAAACCAAATATTTTAATAATGGAGCCTTTCAATTATGCACCTTTGATGGCAATGAGCTCAAATAGCTTGTGAAATATTTTCATCTTAAAAATTTCTACATCTATAAATTTTATTTTGCACTATCCTCTTTTCATAATAAAATTAAAATTCCATTATTGATGTATTGTTTTTAATTTGGGTTATTTAGTTTGGTGATTGTATAGTTATAAGTCCATGTAACAAGGGCTTTCCAAATGTATCATAACATCT